>WNWK01015539.1:30434-47561 GCA_009830355.1 Cherax destructor
TTCTGAAGTTGGGGCATTTAACAAGGTAATGGAGAGGAAAACATCAACAGAGACAAAGCCAGGGCTAAGATTCATACAGGAAAGTTGTGTATAGGGAGGATTCAACCAGGCGGCGACTATGAAAGTTGGACGTAGGGTAGACAGTTTTAGCAGAAGACCAATCAATAGGATGACTGTGATCTCTGACATGACAGAAAAGAGCATTATTAGTGTCGGCAAGCCTAACACTATTTTTGTGCTCCTTGAGTCTGTCAGAAAGAGATCGGCCAGTTTCTCCGAAGTACTGAAAGAGACAGGAGGAGCAAGAAATAGAGTAGACACCAGGAGAATCTGTAGGGAGGGAGGTATGAACTAGATTAGTGCAAAAGAGTGTTAGTCTGACGAAAGGTAAGTATGATGTCTAAGTTCTCGTCCACCCATGCGGGCCGCCAGCTTCTTTACAGTGCTCCTTTCCTAGAATATGACTGTCTCCACTACTACTACTACCACTTCCACTACTACTCCATTATTACCCCACTCTCTTGTACCCCTCCCCCTGTCTGCCGGCTCTATATATACCCTTCCTTCTGTTCTGTGTGTTAGTGTGACTTTGTAAATGGTCCAAGTCGGGCCGAAACGCCGTCGTAAGCTCCTCTCTTTTATATGTGCGGGTTGTGTGTGTTGTTCCAGTCACGGTATTGTGCCTTTTTGTTATTTAGTAACCATAATACAGTGGACCCTGTTTTCCCAAAAATTTTTCCAGAATGCTGCTCAAGTGCCATTACCGAACGAATTTACTTCCTTAAGAAATAATGTCACGTAGATTAGTCTATTTCAGCCCCCCAAAATACACTTGCAAAAGCACTTACGAAAATACACTTACATAAAAGGGCGAGTTTGGAGATGACCAAAAACCGAGGGACCACTGTACCGGTATAAGTGAGGAAAAACCAGACGACCCACAGCCGTCCACCTCTGGTGCTGTGGCGTCTTGTTCATGGCCAGTTGTACCAGAACGAAGACGGAAACTCCTATTTTCTAATGTCCCAGACTCAGATGTGAGCAATGGTGATGATACTGATAGTGACTATGAACCCAAGCCCTTAAAATAGTTCCAGTAGCGCGAGTGAAGAGGAATATTCACCAGTGAAGCGCAGTATATACGACGGTATATGCGCTCTGGTAGTGTGCCATATGCTCTTCCAAGGGTTAGGTACATCTCGGAGTACATCCCGTGGGCGTACAACAGGAAGTGATAGTAAAAATGATGATGATAGCATTGCAATTGGTATGAGAAATGTGCATGCAACTGGAAGTGGTGGTGGTGGTGCGGCGCGCGAGGCACCAGCAGTGGACCATGCTGGCACCCACGCCGCTGACTCAGCTCAGTTACACAAAGGCAACCCCTCACCCACCCACCAACCCCCACAACTACAACCTCCACTTCCACAACCCCCACAACCACCTGCAAATATCCAGTACCCACCAGCAGACCCACCTGGGATTGGCAGGAAGCTGACAATTTTATTCCCAATCTCCATCAGTTTGATGAAAGTCACAGTGGATTACGCCCATCTTGTCCACTTGGAAACACTGCCACTGAACTGGAATGCTTCCAGTTATTCTTTGATGAACCCTGATAGACATTATTATCAGAGAAAGCAACAGATACTTGATTACACAATGGCAAACACGATTCTTTCACCAAAAAACCGTCTAACCAGTGGAAGGAGACAACTGTGGCGAGATGTATCTTTTTTTGCCACAATAATGTTATGCCGCTGTCTATAAGCACTGTATCAAATCATATTGGTCAACAGACAGATTGATTGCAACATTCAGCTTTCAGTGATATTATACCAGTGAATCATTTGTGCTACTTCTACGCATGTTGCATTTTTCAGACAAAACCAGGCCTGACAGAACCGACAGGTTATATAAGATTAGGAATGTGTTTCTGTATCCCGAAAGAAAAAATTCAATATGTATTTTTTTTCCCTTCAGGAAGCTTGTTATTGACGAGTCACTGATTCTGTTCAAAGGTAGACTGTCGCTTTAAGCAGTATATACCAAGCAAGAGGAAACGCTTTGGTATAAAGTTGTTTGTGTTTGTGATTGCTACAGTGGTCTTGTATTGGATATTTTTGTGTAACACTGGGAAATACATTGAAAGATACCAGGAAGTTACTGGGTATCTCTGGTGATGTGGTTAGAACAATGATGGAACCATATCTTGGCAAGTATATTATATACTGATAACCGTACACAAGCCCTCCTCAGTGATTTTTGCGAGTGAACTTGACAGATGTATGCGGTACAGTGCGTGCAAATCGTAAGCATATGCCTAGGTTCAGTGCAGGCACTGTTTCAATGAGGTGCAGGCGTTTGCTGCCAATGATATCATGGCATTTTGGTGGCATTTACAAACGAGATGTCACACACTGTTGTCACTAATTCACCCTAATGAAATGGCAGACAGTGGCAGGGTGAATAGAGACCGAAAGAACCCATTCTAAAACCTGCAGCTGTGATGGACTACACTCTCAATATGCGTTCAGTGGACAAATGTGACATGCAGATTGGGTTTGTTGATTGTGTTAGAAAGAGTTATAAGTGGTACATAAAACTCTTTTCACATTCTGGACATTTCCATGCTCAAATGCTATAATGTTTATAAGTTGAAGACCAGAAACAAACCACCATATGGCGAATTTTGTTTGTCTGTTATCAGGCAAATAATCACTAAGTACCAAGAAACACCACCTGCAATAGAAAACCGCCCACAAAATTACCAACAACTACCCTCTTGTCTGAGGCCTGGTGGTGAACACTTCCTAACAAAACTGCCTGCTACTGCTTGCAAGAAAAAGGCTCAGAAGAGGTGTTATGTCTGTGCACATACAAAAAGACGCCCACAGCAACGCAAAGACACTCGTTTTATGTGTGTGGAATGTGAAACACGATTGTGCATGGAACCATGTTTCAGAGACTTCCACAGGCTGCAAAACTTCTAGAAACATCTGCAATGACTCAATATGTGTATATATATGATTGAACAATAGTTATAAACATAATTGTACATTGTACATTGTTGTAAATATGTTTTGTAAACAAACTAGTGATAACAAACTTTGTGGCATTATTTCATAAGAAATAGCGAGTGAATATTTGAAAAACAGCACTTATATTGGTCTCTCAGTCCATAAAAGTTATTTGAAAAAAAAAAAATCATAAGAAAATAACTTAAAAAAAAAAAAAAAACGATTACCGGCCAACCGGAAGTTGCCGATGTTGCTGTCACCGGATCATTTTGGGTCAACTTGAAGCCTCCATATCTCCGTAAGTATTGATCGCAAATTTTTTTGTCTAGCTATTTAGATTCAATAAAAAAACTATCATTTCATAAGAAAATAATTTTATTTTTCCAATATTTTTCGACCCCAGGAACACTTTCCTTAACCAAAGGGTTAAGATTCTTTTAGTTTATGTTTAAGACAAACAATAGAACTTTGACAGGTACACAGCAAAGATTGCTACAACATCCATCTTCCTTCTTTTAACAACTAAAAATATTTACAAGAAGTGGTAAACCTGCATGGATCATGCAGTGCCTGGGAAATAAGAGGTAGTCAGGTTTGAGCCAGGGAAATATTTTTATTATATTCATAGGGAAGTGGGAAAATCAGAGGCAGTAAAAAAGGCTGTAGGTCACTTCCACCTGTAGATTCAAGTAATTATACCAGTCCATGAGCTGTGACTACCTGTTGATAGTTACTGCTGTGACTACCTGTTGATAGTTACTGTTGTGACTACCAATAGGTAGTCACAGTGATAGGGAAAAAACCACAGCAAGGACTAAACTGAGAAAACATTTCTCACTAATCACATAATATTAGCTGAGAGTGAATGGTGATAAGTAGTTATTAATGTGTGTGTTGTAGGCATGTGAGCAAGAAAACTTTATGAGGGAATTCAGGGCAACTGGTTAGCCAGAGTCTTGCAGGCTGGAGCTGGGAAGTACAATGCCTGTTATCTGAAAAAGTGAAGGTAGGAAGTACAGTATTTGCACTCTGAAAGAGCAGAGGTAGAAAGCACAGTCTGCATTCTGAAGGATGTGTGGCAATGATGCAGTTCAAAGGGTCATCTGAACTGTGATATCAGGACACTTCTGGCAAGATAGTGACTCAATGAATGATGAATGTGTTTCTTTCTCTGGGGTCACCCTACATACCGTTTTACATTCATTGGTGCGACCTTGGAGGATCTTCATAGCCTCTAGAACAATAAGTCCTGCGATGATGGCGTTAGTAGTGGCTATAGCTGGTATGATGTTGCCAGCCATGGCTGCAAGAAATATTTTAATGTTAGTTGGTAGGCTCAATCAATGATGATGTTATATACTAAAGATCAAAGATTTGTAGCTGGACTTGAGGTGTGAAAGTCGTAAGTACAGCAGCTACACTCTGATAGAGGAGTGGTAGTGGGAAGTACAGTGCCTACACTCTGAACGAGGGGTAGTGGGAAGTACAGTGCCTGCACTCTGTAGGAGGGGTGGTGGGAAGTACAGTGCCTACACTCTGAAGGAGTGGTGGTGGGAAGTACAGTGCCTACACTCTGAAGGAGGGGTGGTGGGAAGTACAGTGCCTGCACTCTGTAGGAGAGGTGGTGGGAAGTACAGTGCCTCCACTCTGAAGGAGTGGTGGGGGAAGTACAGTGCCTACACTCTGAAGGAGGGGCGGTGGGAAGTACAGTGTCTGCACTCTGAAGGAGTGGTGGTGGGAAGTACAGTGCCTCCATTCTGAAGGCGTGGTGGTGGGAAGTACAGTGCCTACAATC
Source organism: Cherax destructor (assembly GCA_009830355.1). Lineage (NCBI taxonomy): Eukaryota > Metazoa > Arthropoda > Malacostraca > Decapoda > Parastacidae > Cherax > Cherax destructor. The sequence goes on from WNWK01015539.1 coordinate 35,250, forward strand.
TGAAGGAGGGGTGGTGGGAAGTACAGTGCCTACACTCTGAAGGAGGGGTGGTATTGGGAAGTACATTGCCTACACTCTGAAGGAGGGGTGGAGGGAAGTACAGAACCTACACTCTGAAGGAGTGCTGGTGGGAAGTACAGTGCCTACACTCTGAAGGAGGGGTAGTGTTGGGAAGTACAGTGCCTGCACTCTGAAGGAGGGGTGGTGGGAAGTACAGCACCTGCACTCTGAAAAACGGATGGTGATGGGAAGTACAGTGTCTGCACTCTGAAGAAGTGGTGGAGGGAAGTACAGAACCTACACTCTGAAGGAGTGATGGTGGGAAGTACCGTGCCTACACTCTGAAGAAGGGGTGGTGGTGGGAAGTACAGTGCCTACACTCTGAAGGAGTGGTGGTGGGAAGTGCAGTGCCTACACACTGAAGGAGGGGTGGTAGTGGGAATTACAGTGCCTACACACAGGAGGAGGGGTGGTGGTGGGAAGTACACTGCCTGCACTCTGAAGTAGGGGTGGTAGGAAGTACAGTGCCTACACTCTGAAGGAGGGGGTGGTGATGGGAAGTGCAGTGCATACACTCTGAAGAAGAGGTGGTTTGAAGTGCAGTGCCTACACTCTGAAAAAGTGGTGGTGGGAAGTACAGTGCCTACACTCTGAAGGAGGGGTGGTGGTAGGAAGTACAGTGCCTACACTCTGAACAAGGGGTGGTGGTGGGAAGTACAGTGCCTGCATTCTGAAGGAGTAGTGGTGGTGGGAAGTACAGTGCCAACACTCTGAAGGAGGGGTGGTGGGAAGTACAGTGCCTACACTCTGAAGGAGGGGGTGGTGGTGGGAAGTACAGTGCATACACTCTGAAGGAGTGGTGGTGGGAAGTGCAGTGCCTACACTCTGAAGGAGGGGTGGTGGTAGGAAGTACAGTGCCTACACTCTGAACAAGGGGTGGTGGTGGGAAGTACAGTGCCAACACTCTGAAGGAGGGGTGGTGGGAAGTACAGTGCCTACACTCTGAAGGAGGGGTGGTGGTGGAAGTACAGTGCATACACCTGAAGGAGTGGTGGTGGGAAGTACAGTGCCTACACTCTGAAGGAGGGGTGGTGGTGGGAAAAGCAGTGCCTACAATCTAAAGGAGTGGTGGTGGGAAGTACAGTGCCTACACTCTGAAGGAGGGGTGGTGGTGGGAAAAGCAGTGCCTACAATCTGAAGGAGTGGTGGTGGGAAGTACAGTGCCTACACTCTGAAGGAGGGGTGGTGGTGGGAAGTGCAGTGCCTACACTCTGAAGGAGGGGTGGTGGTGGGAATTACAGTGCCTACACTCTGAAAGAGAAAAGGTGGGAAGTACAGTGGGTACACTCTGAAGAAGGGGTGGTGGGATGTGCAGTGCCTACACTCTGAAGAAGGGGTGCTAAGAAGTAGGGTGCCTACACTCTGAAAGAGGGGTGGTGGGAAGTGCAGTGCCTACACTCTGAAGAAGGGGTGCTAAGAAGTGCAGTGCGTACACTCTGAAGAAGGGGCGGTGGTAAGTGCAGTGCCTACACTCTGAATGAGTGGTGGTGGAAAGTACAGTGGAAACACTCTGAAGGAGTGGTGGTGGGAAGTACAGTGCCTACACTCTGAAGGAGGAGTGGTGGGAACTACAGTGCCTACACTCTGAAAAAGAGGGTGGTGGGAAGTACAGTGCCTACACTCTGAAGGAGTAGTGGTGGGAAATACAGTGCCTACACTCTGAAGGGGGGTGGAGGGAATTACAGTGACTACACTCTGAAGGAGTAGTGGTGGGAAGTACAGTGATTACACTATGAAGGAGTGGTTGTGGTGGGAATTACAGTAATTACACTATGAAGGAGTAGTGGTGGGAAGTACAGTGCCTACACTCTGAAGAATGGAGGGTGGGAAGTACCATGCCTACACTATGAAGGAGGTGGTGGTGGTGGTAAGTGCAGTGCCTACACTCTGAAGGGGTGGTGGGAAGTGCAGTGCCTACACTATGAAGGAGTAGTGGTGGGAAGTACAGTGCCTACACTCTGAAGGAGTGGTGGTGGAAAGTACAGTGCGTACACTCTGAAGGAAGGGTGGTGGGAAGTACAGTGCCTACACTCTGAAGAAGGGGTGGTGGGAAGTGAAGTGCCTACACTCTGAAAGAGAGGGTGGTGGTGGGAAGTGCAGTGCCTACACTCTGAAGGAGTGGTGGAGGGAAGTACAGTGCCTACACTCTGAAGGAGGGGTGGTGTGAAGTACAGTGCCTACACCCTGAAGGAGGTAGTGGTGGTGGGAAGTGCAGTGCCTACACTCTGAAGAAGTGGTGATGGGAAGTACAGTGCCTACACTCTGAGGGAGGGGTGGTGGTGGGAAGTACAGTGCCTACACTCTGAAGGAGTGGTGGTGGGAAGTGCAGTGACTACACTCTGAAGTAGGAGTGGTGGTGGGAAGTACAGTGCCTACACTCTGAAGGAGGAATAGTGGTGGGAAGTACAGTGCATACTCTCTGAAGGAGGATTGGTGGGAAGTACAGTGCCTACACTCTGAAGGGGTGGTGGTGGGAAGTGCAGTGCATACACTTTGAAGGAGTGGTGGTGGTGGGAAGTACAGTGCATACACTCTGAAGAAGTGGTGGTGGTGGGAAGTACAGTGCCTACACTCTGAAGGAGGGGTGGTGGGAAGTACAGTAACTACACTCTGAAGTAGGGGGTGGTGGGAAGTACAGTGCCTACACTCTGAAGAAGGAGTGTTCGTGAGAAGTACAGTGCCTACACTCTGAAGGAGTGGTGGTGGGAAGTACAGTCCCTACACTCTGAAGGAGGGGTGGTGGGAAGTACAGTGCCTGCACTCTGAAAGAGAGGAGGAGGTGGGAAGTACAGTGCTTGCACTCTGAAGGAGGAAGTTATGGTGGGAAGTAAAGTGTCTCCACTCTGAAGAAAAGGATGGTGGCGGGAAGTACAGTGCCTACACTCTAAAGAAAGGGGTGGTGCGAAGTACAGTGCCTACACTCTGAAGGAGATGTGGTAGTGGGAAGTACAGTGCCTGCACTCTGAAGGAGGGGGTGGTGGGAAGTACAGTGCCTAACTCTGAAGGAGTGGTGGTGGGAAGTACAGTGCCTACACTCTGAAGGAGGGGTGGTGGTGGGAAGTACAGTGCCTACACTCTGAAGGAGTGGTGATGGGAAGTACAGTGCCTACACTCTGAAGGAGGGGTCGTGGGAAGTACAGTGCCTACACTTTGAAGGAGTGGTGGTGGGAAGTACAGTACCTACACACTGAAGGAAGGGTGGTGGTGGGAAGTACAGAGCCTACACTCTGAAGGAGGGGTGGTGGGAAGTACAGTGCCTGCACTCTTAAGGAGGGGTGGTAATGGGAAGTACAGTGCCTACACTGAAGGAGGGGGTGGTGGTGGGAAGTACAGTGCCTACACTCTGAAGGAGGGTGGTGGTGGGAAGTACAGTGCCTGCACTCTTAAGGAGGGTGGTAATGGGAAGTACAGTGCCTACACTGAAGAAGGGGGTGGTGGTGGGAAGTACAGTGCCTGCACTCTTTAGAAGGGGGTGGTGTTGGGGAGTACAATGCCTACACTCTGAAGGAGGAGATGGTGGTGGGAAGTACAGTACCTGCACTCTGAAGGAGGGGTGGTGGTGGGAAGTACAGTGCCTACACTCTGAAGGAGGGGGTGGTGGTGGGAAGTACAGTGACTGTACTCTGAAGGAGGTGGTGGTGGGAAGTACAGTGCCTGCACTCTTAAGGAGAGGTGGTGGGAAGTACAGTGCCTACACTCTGAAGGAGGGGGTGGTGGTGGGAAGTACAGTGCCTGCACTCTGAAGGAGGGATGGAATTGAGAAATATAGCACCTGCAGCCTGAAGGTAAATATAAGAAGTACAGTGCTTACACTCTTAAGGAGGGATGGGAGACGTTACAGTTCAGAAAACTATATGAATTGTGATATCTACACACCTCTGAAAAGATAACTAATCTGGCAACTCTAAAGAAATGTGAATAAATGGTTTAGAAACCCAACAAGCTAATAAACGAGATGCTTGTGCAATATAAAGATACCCAAATCTTGCAAAAAGTGTCTCATTTATCAACTCTGAAGAGGTCCGTTCTGTAAACGAACCGAGATATTAGAATTTCCCAGTGAATTCATTAATTTTTTTGTTCTTATATATTGGGTGTCAAAAACATGTCCTCTGGGGTACCAGACAAGCCACTTGCTGCTCTTCCAATACTCACATTTAGTGTCAAAACGAGTCTTTTGGGGAATGCCAAATATGTGTGCGCGTATGTTTGCACAAGCCGTCACAAAGTCCATGGAGTCCTTATCGTCCTTATCCCACACGAGGTCCTCTCCTTCAGGCTTGCCCTGAGGGTAATACTGCCCTTACTACACTATAACATCAGTTTAGGGTGAAGAAAGTAGCTTTTCATTTTACATAAAATATTAAGATTCTATTCAATTTCTATCTTAAAATACAGTTTAAAGGAAGTATGATTTAGAATTATGATAATTTGTTCCCACACAATACCAGCATTTTTTTTACAAAAGTGTTCTATAAGAAACAAAACTTATGGAGAACGCATGAGTTTTTCTTAACACATCAGCCGTTTCCCACCGAGGCAGGCAACCCAAAAAAAGAAGAAACAATTTCATCATCACTCACTCCATCACAATGGGATGACCACTTCAAAGTTTCCAAATATGCGCACATGATGAATCATGTTATTGAACACTTGTTATACTTCTTGTACTTAACGATCAATGAAATGAAAGTACAGTGGTACCTCGAGTTTCGTACAGCTCCCAACTCGAACAATTATGTAAGTGATTTATTGTAAGTGCTTTTATAAGTGTATTTTTGGGGGTCTGAAACGGACTAATCTAATTTACATTATTCCTTATGGGAACAAATTCGTTCGGTAACGGCACTCAAACAGCCTTCTGGAACGAATTATGGCCGAAACTCGATGTACCACTGTACATGACTTCTCCATGGGATGTGTATTATATATTTCACCATTAGTTGTGTAACAAGTGTCTTAGTTTAACATCTTCATTATGCATCCCATACCCATCTTGTGGGTGGTAATCAGAAGATCACAGAGGGGCATAAAGGGTCCAGGGACTGTAACTCAACATTACAGAGGTATGTAATGGGTCAAGGGACTGGACCACAAAGTTTAGACAGCTGAACAAGTCAAAGTGGTAATTACTGTTTACATGTTTATATCCAGTCACAATCATAGTGAGTTATGCAGACGTGAATTAGGTCACACACACACACAAATATCTCACCTTCAGTTGTGTGTGAAGACTCCTTACTGCCGTTTCAAAAACATCTCGACACTGAGTGAGGGTCCAGGGTCGCTGGTCTTCAATAAGACCTTCTCCATTCTCACTGACACCTGCAACAAAATAGGCCAAGTCTTCAATTACGGTAACAGTGATTTAGATATGAGATGTGTTAGGTTAGGTGTTAATATTGTGTAGCCAGACAATTTTCAGCATTTTTTGTGACTGATGTGAGAGCATTCATCACAACCTGTGTGTTTATAAATGATATACAGAATGTTTTAAGTAGCGTGTGTTTACAAATATACAAAACATTCTAGCTTGTGTTTACAAATATACATAAGAATGTGTGTTTACGAATGATATACAGAACAAACCAAACCACAGGCGGGGCTCGAACCAGCGGTTAGAGTCATTACAATTTTGTGAGATATACAGAACATTCTAAGTAGCCTGTGTGCTTCCGCACATCAACAGCATTAGTGAAAACAATTACGAGCATCACTGGAAGATGTGACACTTACTAGTACTGGGTAACTTGTCCCACTCAGAGGTGTAGGTCGTCTTCGCTTCTCCCACAGCTTATCCATGGACAGTAGGTAGTGAATGTCATCGTTGAAAAGTTTCCCAAACAATTTCTGTAGAGGAAAAACACAGTGCAGTTTCTCTCATGCAACTTCGAATTTTCAGCTTCAATTGTTTTGAAAAGCAAAAAATATATACTCATGCACTTAGAATTTTATGCTGCGAATATTCTGACAAGCATGGAAAATTTGCTAATGTGTCAATCTACAAAAATATATGTATATTTTTTCACACGCTGGCCATCTCCCACCAAGGCAGGTGACCCAAAAAAAAAAAAACACTTTCACCATAATTCATGCTATCACTGTCTTACCAGAGGCACGCAGATACAACATATATCAGTAATCTGAATGCCTATGGGGCAGAACCCTTTCCCAAAAGACCATTTTTCAAGGGGAAGTGCTACACTTATAAATAAGGGTCATACAACATGTTAGATAGGAGTGGAGGCAAATGGTTTTTATAACTTGATGTAACAGTAACATTTATGAGTAACATTTATGAAGGGATTCAGGGAAAGTGGTTAGCCAGACTTGAGTCCTGGAGGTGGAAGTACAGTGTCTGCACTCTGAAGGAGGGGTGTTAATGTTGCAGTTTTTGAACTGTTGTGTAAGCGCACCTCTGGCAAGACAGTGATGGAGTGAATGATGATGAAAGTGTTTCTTCTTTTGGGTCACCCTGCCTCAAATTGGAAAGTACCAGTGTTAATAATAATAATAATAATAATAATAATAATAATAAAGGGCTACGTTTACTCAGGGCCTTAAATTCACTGAACCCTTGTTGTAAAATGAGTCAAAATCAACTCATTTGATCCAAGGAAAGGGATGCAAATTTAATTTCCTGGATCAAGAGTCCTTCATCAGTGTCTAGGCCCTCCCCTTCTTTATTTTAGTATAATCAATGACTAAGCAGCAAGCCCAACAATGTACCTTGGCATCGTAGTTGTGCGAGAGTGCCCAGCCTCGCGTGGACACCCTGTTAATGTTGCCATGTTCGTTGGTGTCCGAGTCAAGAGCCGACTGGCCGGCATCTCCCACCTGTTCCGGGTCAGCCGAGTCAGGTGACACGTCCTCGTCCGGGTCTGCTTCCCCAAACAGCTGACTGTACACAAATGATAAATGTGAGATACATCACATTATAAACACAATATAAGTTGTAATGAACGACTGTCAGTGAATACTCAGAAGAACATAGGAGTTTGGAGTTTAAACACATTAGGGTCAGCCTCCCAGGATAACCCAAGAAAGTAAGTGCATCATTGAGGACTGTCTTATTTCCACTGTGGTCCTCAGTCTTGTCCCCCAGGAATAATGTAAATTAGATTAGTCCTTTCACACCCCCAAAAATACACTTACAAAAGCACTTACAAAAATACACTTACATAATTGTTCGAGTTTGGAGCAGTACGTAATCCGGGGGTCCACTGTATTGTACTATATTCAAGAAGAGAACTAAAATTAAGGGTCAAAATGTGACAAAAAAGGAGAAAAAAAGCCTCAACTCCGTCATTCTAACAGCTCTCATTTTTTTAACGCATTGGCTGTCTCCCACCAAGACAGGGTGACCCCAAAAAAGAAGAAACACTTTCACCATCATTCACACTCTCACTCTTGCCAGAGGGGCACTGATATGAAAACTGGACGAACTATTCGTCTTTCCGGTCATTAATATTGTTTTTACCTCAACGGTTGTCTCGAATTAATTCTTTGTATCAAGAAACCAGCATCAGAGCAACATGGCTGTTTAATGTCAAAACAACAGAGCAACATGGCTGTTTAATGAATGATGGTGAATGAGTTTCCTTTTTTGGGCCACCATTCCTTACTGGGAGATTACTAGTGTAAAAAAAAAAATGACCCATTTACTGACAAGTAATAAATTTAAGAAGAAAATCTTTCTAAGAACATTTCTTACCAATAAAAATTTCTGAAAAGCGTTTACTTTTTTGGGTCACCTTGCCTAGGTATACGACGGCCGGTGTCTTAAATCTAAAAAAAAACTTACTAACATTTGATCCAGCCATATTAACCACAATTACTTACTTGAAAAGATGCTTAGCCCAGACAATACAGTGTATGGGTTCTGATGGTGTGTTTCTGATTGTGCACCCGGGGAAGGTTTTCTGAGTGGGTTTGGGCTGACACTCGTAACATTCTGTTAAGCCTTTCTGGATCACCTGAAAGGAAAGAAATTGTAAATGAGAGTTGGAACAATGCCATAACTTGTGTGGTGATATAAAAATAACCCGCTCATAGGATAAGCTCATGACTAGGTTTCAGTCCGACCTGCACCTTTTACAAGTCACACTAACACAGGAAGGTGAAGGAGACAGAATATAATAAGTCCTGGACTTACAAACACATTGAGAATCTTCTGTATTGCGTATAATATTATTGTGCATAATATCATTATTGTGTATATCGCAGCAACACCTGCTGATGCAGGTCTTCGGCAGGTGACAGCCAACTCTGTGGTGAAACAATCACTGACTTACCCAGTCTGTGAATCACTACCATATTTTCCCAGCACATACGGCACACAAAAGTATCATAATGGCAAACTAGTAATCACATTCGAGGTCTAATGACCCTGATACTTTATGCTAAAGCGTAACCCTTGACCCTGACCTTGCGCATATAAGACACAGGCCAATTTTCCAAGACTTTTTGTGGGGGGAAAAAAAAGCGCCCCTTATGCGCCAGAAAACACAGTAATTACACCATTTCATGACCAGTGTTAACTCACCGTGACTTGCCCTAGATATCCCGCCGTGCCGCTTTCAACCAGAGGTACGCCGGCAGCCAGACACATTCGGTTGACGTGATTGCGTGCAGCTCTGTTGTCAAGAGCATTCATCACCAGAGTGAACTTCTGATAGAAGGAGACGCCATATGTGGATCTACGGAAAAGAATTTACTATTTAATCTCTATCTATAGTCAATTATTTTCATGACACAGAAGCAAATGGAACAACAATCATGTGGTTTTTCCATGCCTGCAGTGCTCATCTGTTATGTGTAAATTATTATTATTCATGGGGAGTGCTACACCCGTCAGGGTCTTATGTGCCTAGAGCGTGGACGAGTGACCAGTTTATTGCACAAGTACAGATGTTCCTCATACAGAACTGTACATTTATTTGACAGGATAAACTTATATTCATTTATTGACTTTTCAATACTGATATTTAAACTAATTGCTTATTTACTTATTCAGTGACGGTAATTATTTCTTAACGTACTTATTTAGAATATCGTATTCATATTCGGCGTACGATATTTTCAACTTGAGATATAATTATACGAGGAATTTTTTTAATTTTTTTTTAGTAACACATTGGTCGTTTCCCACCAAGGTAGGGTGGCCTGAAAAAAAGAAACACTTTCATCATCATTCACTCCGTCACTGTCTTGCCAGAGGCACACTTACACTACAGTTATAAAACTGCAACATTAACACCCCTCCTTCAGAGTGCCGGCACTGTACTTCCCACCTCCAGGACTCAAGTCCAGCTAACCGATTTCCCCCAATCTCTTCATAAATGTTACCTTGCTCCCACTCCAACAGCACGTCAAGTCATAAAAACCATTTGTCTCCATTCACTCCTAACACGCTCAAACATGCTTGCAAAATGAGGCTAGGCTGGATTAATACACAAATAAATACTGTATTACCACATACATCAATCTTATTGATGTCATATTAGATTAACACACGAATAAATGATGTATTACTGTATACATCAATTGTATTGAGGTTAGGTTAAATTATTACATGAAAAAATACTGTATGAATGCATACACCAATCTTATTAAGATCACATTAATTTAATACACAAACAAACACTATTACCACATACATCAATCTTATTGATGTCATATTAAATTAACACACGAAGAAACACTGTATTACCATATACATCAATAATATTGAGGTCATATTAAATACACGAATAAATGCTGTATTACAGTATACATCAATCCTATTGAGGTCATATTTAATTAATACAAGAATAAATACTGCATTTACCACGTACAACAATCTTATTGATGTCACATTAATACACGAACAAACACTGCATTACCGCATTTGTCAATCTTACTTCATGATCGAGTCGTGATAAGCGTTGATGCAAGCCTTGGGGTTGAAGCGGAGCGCAGATTCCCGCGCGACCTCCGACTTGCTGCGTCCGACATGCTGCTTCTGGAAGAGGAACTGACGGTTGAGGTTGCTGACGTCGATGGTGTCCAGGTCGATCTGAAAAAGCGGAACGATCCGTCGGTATTAGGGTCAATTTTTGATCAGTGGGAAGCGTTAGGCCCATAGGGGTTATACAGCTGTATTAGGGTCGGTATTTAATCAGTGGGAAGCGCTAGACCCATAGGGATTATACAGCTGTATTAGGGTCGGTATTTAATCGGTGGGAAGCACTAGACCCATAGGGGTTATACAGCTGTATTAGGGTTGTTATTTAATCGGTAGGAAGCGCTAGACCCATAGGGATTATACAGTTGTATTAGGGTCAACATTTAATTGGTGGGAAGCACGAAACCCATAGGGGTTATACAGCTGTATTAGGGTCGGTATTTAATTGGTGGGAAGTGTGAAACCCATAGGGGTTATACAGCTGTATTAGGGTCGATTTTTAATTGGTGGCACTAAGCCTACATGGGTTACACAGCTGTATTAGTGTCAATTTTTGTGTTAATCAGTGGGAAGCACTAAACTTATAATGGTAAGACAGCTGTATTTAAGGTTGATTTTTATTTTAATCATTGGGAAGCGCTAAACCCACAGGGGGTAATAGTTGTATTAGGGTTGAGTGGCCCTCCCCCAGGGTGCCATCCAGGAGTCAACTAACACCCAGGTGTCTATTTATTTGTAGGTGAAGAGTGGTGATAGAAGTCAGGAGTCTTGCCCACACGCCTCCCCCTCCCCCAGGATGCAACCCATGACAGCCGATTGTTATACTAAGTTAGCGTGCCGTAGCACCCATAAATTCACCTCATGTTACTGGCTTCCCTTTTTATGCCTAACTATGTTCCATTACATGCAAATTACACTTTGTATACTGCAGAAAAGAAATAAAGTTGTATTGTATCGTCTCTCTCCCCCCCCAAGCCTCCCTCATCTCACCACTTCTATGTCCTCAAACCCCGTCATGACGAGGTTCTTGAGTAGTTCGCAGCCTATTCCTCCAGCACCCACCACCAGCACCTTGCAGGAGGTGACACAGCCACGCAATTTCTCGTCAAATATGCCGGGGACGTGGGTCGCCATCCCTGTTGTTTACCGCCGCCTCAGCCTCAGCCGCTGGATTCACCCAGATTCATGCGGATTCTGTAAGCTTACAAGAACGCCCTCGAAGCTAATTTCTCAGATTTCTATGCATTTTGAATCCATTTTGGCATTTATATAAATTTATCGAATTGATAATCTCAGTAAATATCACATTAAAACGCTCTTTTAACCCTCGTTTAACCTGCTACCGCCAGATTCATGCAGATTCTTGGTTAGCTTACAAGAACTCCCTCGCACTTTGAACCCATTCTGGCATTTATATATATTTTTTAGTTGATAACCTCCGTAAATATCACTTTAAAACTCTTGTCTAATCTTCGTTTAATCCGCTTCCGCCAGATTCATGCGGATTCTTCGTTAGCTTACAAGAACGCTCTCGCAAGCTTTTTTTTTTTTTTTTAACCTACTTTCTCTATGCTTTGAACCCATTTATAGGATTTTAGTAAATGCATGTAAATAACATATTATAACCCCCTTATGACATCAAAGTCACTTTAAATTCTTGTTTAATCCGCCTCACCAGATTCATGGGGATTCTTTGTGAGCTTACAAGAACGCCCTCACTGCTACTTTAAGGATTAAGGATTTGATTTCTTTTGCATAGTTTACAATGTATAATTACAATATTGATTAGAATTTTGAGCTCACACAGATATTTATATAAATTAATCCGTTTAGTAGCTTTAGTAAATGGATCTAAATAATATATTATAACGCCGTTGTGACATCAAAGTCACCTTAACAAATTCTCGTTTTACCCCTTTTCTACCAATTAAGTTTTGTTTTAAACACATTTAGGCATTTATATTAATTTACAAAGTTACTTTTCACATACTACAAAAGTAAAAATCCAGAAATATCGAAGAAAATATATAAGAAATTTCCATTGAAGGCACACTCCCCACACACTATTTTTACCCTTATTTCACTAACTTCTGCTGCCTTTCAAACATATTTACGCACTTATATTTATTATTCATATTATTTATGGTATATTGCAAAAATAAAAACCCAATAAATGTATCCAAAAATATATAAATTAACTAAAAATATGACGTCACTGCTTGTGAATCCACATTCACTACGGATTTTCAAGAACGTTTTAAAGGATAACGAGCACAAACTTAATTTAGCACCTAAATTGTGATTTT
>WNWK01015540.1:0-37500 GCA_009830355.1 Cherax destructor
GTGTGGTGTTGCTCACTGCTACCCACGCATTCATTACATGTCTTAATGGTGAGTGTCGTGTACCTCTACAGCATTATAGTTACCTAGATATGGGTTTTCTACATGTCACTCATCTCTCTACAAACATTGTATCATGCTATAATAATAATAATAATAATAATAATAATAATAATAATAATAATAATAATAATAATAATAATAATAATAATTATTATTATTATTATTATTATATTATTATTATTATTATTATTATTATTATTATTATTATTATTATTATTATTATACTGCTGACTAGTGCTTTACGACACCGTAGTATCTGAGCGTTTCTCATTAATTAAGACGTTAAATAAAATAAGATTTTGTAAGGATTTTTAATCCCGGAGGGTTAGCCACCCAGGATAACCCAAGAAGGTCAGTGCATCATACAGGACTGTCTAACTTATTTCCACTGGAGTCCTTCAATCTTGTCCCCCAGGATGCCACCCACACCAGTCCACTAACACCCAAGTACCTACTTGCTACGTGAACGTGGGCAGCTGGTGTAAGGAAACAGCCAATGTTTCCATCCTTGCCGTGGATCGAACCAGGGACACTGTGTGTAAGGCCTGAACACAACTCTCTCCCCCTGTAAGTTTATTTAGGTACAGGTACACAAGCACAATTATATGCAGTGTAAATTTCCCACCGAAATAACCCCCCCAAAAAAAGTCATTGCTTATTTATATTGTGTGTTATCAAATTTAAATACAAACCTTCACTTCAAAATTTCTGTATAAAACATACAATAGTATTTCAAATTGTCCGTTTTCTGTACCTTTAAAATTGTTGAGATTCAACTTATGACTCACGAAATCGTAATGACACGATTGTAGTCAGAGAGTCATAAAACTCCAGACCGACTCATAAGAACATAAGAATGGAGGAACACTGCAGAAGGCCTTCTGGCCCATGCAAGGCAAGTCCTTATCAAAACCTCCGCTACCCTAAACTACCCAAGAATTTACTCCCGAACCCATGACACCAATCAAACTCAGCCCTTCCCACTCATATATTTGTCCAATCTCTTTTTAAAGCTACCCAAAGTCCTAGACTTTCTGATCGCGGATTCTATCCCCACCCATGGTATGGTTTATTTGTAATCGTGTCATTACGATTTCGTGAGTCATGATGACGGCTTTGAGGGGACTTGAGCTAGAGTTCGTCATGGCTACGCTGGCGGGAGATTCGTCTGTAAAAACTTGCTTATGTGGTCACAGTGATGCCTATGCTAACCTTCCTATTTGTATAAATATACCTAGTTGGATGAATCTTGTCTGGAGTGTTATAACTCTCTGATCGCGGGTTCTAACCCTGCCAGTGGTATGGTTTATTCCACTTATCACTAACTGCAATTCGTACGTCTGTTCCATAATATATGAAGTTTCATAAGTTTAGGTACAGGTACACAAATTATCATACATAATAACATAAGTGTATATTACCCAGGATAACTCATTACCTGGTGACCTGTACTTAGCTCTGTGAAGACGTGTCTTGTGTGCTCTCTGTGAATCTGAACAAGATGTCCTCTCTTGAGCAACTCTACCAGCAGCTAAAGGAAGAACTGAGGGTAGCTAAGCTTGAGATACAGCAACTGACTGAGGAAAACAAGAGGATTCGTAGTAATCCTCCTGTTGAGAATCCTCAAGCTAAGAAAGGAACCTGGACAGTGCCTGGAATGCATGGGACAAAGTTAAGGATCAAGAGGACGGATGGAGAGGTAGAATCAACAAAGATCCAGGAAACTGTTGTGGAAACATCGAACCGATTCTCCGTGCTACCCGATGAATGTGAGTTGACTTCTGGGAACGTCATGACGAACAACACCAAGGAAGGTATAAACATTGTTGCTGTTGGGGATGGATAGCCAGGTTAGATATATGGAGGATAGGAGTAGGAGACAGAGGGTTTGCTTTCCTGGGGCTGGGATGAAGGATATTGTTAGCCCCCTTGACAACATCATAGAATGGTAATGGGATCAATCCTATTATCTGCCTCAGTGCTGGAGGCAATTATGTAGGCAAGCATAGAAGTGAGGATTTAGTTAGAAGGTACAGGACAGCAATAGACATAAATAGGAAGAAGGGGGGCGCCCTGTTATATGTGGCATTTTGCCAAGAATGAGTGTTAAAAATGAATGGTTTTCCAGAGCAATTGGTATTAATTGTTGGCTGGACAAACACTGTAAGGATAATGCAGTACCATTCATTGACAACTGGGACCACTTCTACGGTAGTAAGGACATATATGTCAGGGATGGGGTTCACTTATCTAGGACAGGTGTGGATTTTCTTGCTAGTTCAGTTGAGGGTGTTGTTAGGACTTTAAACTAGGATTAGTTAGGGGTATGGGTTTACAAATGGAAAATGAGTATGGATATATTGACTAAGGCCTTGATATTATGAATCTTAATAATAACATGGACAGTAACAGATTTAGTGGAAGAACAGAAATCAGCAGGAAGAGAAAACAGAAGGGAGGTTTTCTAAATATTTTTTATACTAATAGTCGTTGTGCGAGAAATAAGATGGACGAATTGAGATTAGCTGCAAGTGTGGGTAATATTGATGTTTTTGCATTAACTGAGACGTGGTTTAATATGAAAAATCGGGACATGCCTGCTGAATGTCACATTCAGGGTTTTAAATTGTTCCAAGTAGACAGGAGTATCGGAAAAGGGGGTGGGGTGGCCCTCTATGTCCATGATCATTTAAATTGTTGCATAAAAACAGGTATAAAGTCTGAAATAATACGTACATAGTCTGTCTGGATAGAATTTTCAGAGGGGTGTGAAAAATTGATTTTAGGTATGATATACCGTCCTCCAAACTTAGATAGGGAACAAGGGAGACTACTTTGAGAGGAAATTGTTAAGGCCACAAGGCACGATAACGTAGTAATTCTAGGGGACTTTAACTTTAGTCAGATTGATTGGAATTTCTTGGCAGGTAACTTAGAATCTAACGACTTTTTAGAAGTAGTTCAGGATTGTTTTTTGAAGCAGTTTGTGACAGAACCTACAACGGGAAATAACCTACTTGACTTGGTTCTGGCAAACAAGGAAACTCTTGTTAATAATTAAGAAATTACAGAGGAACTCGGCACAAGCAGCCACAAATCAATTACCTTTAGGATTGAATGGATGTATGACAGTAGGGATAATTCAGTAACGGTTCCAGATTTTCGCTTAGCAGATTACAATGTGCTTAGAGAACACTTATCAAATGTGGACTAGGGTAACGTAGAGAGCTATCAATATGACAGCTTTATTAACACTATACAGGCTGCCCAAAGAACATTTATCCCATATAAAGAAATTAGAGCAAGTAGAAATGACCCAAAATGGATGAATAATAGGCTCAAATATCTTTTAGGGCAGAAGAAATGAATTTATAGGCGCATAAAAAGAGGTGAGGGTAATCTTATAATTCAGTATACTGACATTAAGAGAGACGTTAAAAAGGGGATAAGAAAAGCTAAACGGGACTATGAAATTAAAGTTGCTAGGGATTCAAAAACTAACCCCAAAAGCTTTTTCCAGGTTTATAGAACAAAAGTTAGAGATAAGATAGGTCCCCTTAAAAATAACTCTGGGCATCTTACTGACAAGGAGAATGATATGTGCTCTATTTTTAATAAATATTTTCTCTCGGTTTTCACAAACGAAGACACTAATAATATCCTAGTAATTATTTTTTATAGTGGCCCTCAAGAAGATAAATTATGTAATATCACAGTCACTAGCGAAATGGTTATGAAACAAGTAGACTGACTGAAACAAAATAAATCGCCGGGTCCTGATGGGCTTTTTGCAAGGGTTTTTAAGGAATGCAAAATGGAACTCTGTGAACAATTAACTAACATTTTTAATTTATCTCTTGAAACAGATGTAGTGTCTGATATGTGGAAGATGGGTAATGTTATTCCTATTTTTAAAGCAGGGGACAAGTCACTACCGTCAAATTACCGCCCAATTAACCTGACATCAATTGTAGGCAAATTACTAGAGTCAATTATAGCTGATATTATAAGAAGGCATCGAGATAACGATAATTTGATTAATGATATTCAGCATGGATTCACAAGGGGCCATTCCTGCCTATTTAATTTATTAATCTTCTGCAGTAAAGCTTTTGAGGCAGTTGATCATGATAAAGAATTCGATATTGTTTATTTAGATATTAGTAAGGCTTTTGATAGAGTACCACACCAGAGACTGTTAAAGAAAGTCGCAGCTCATGTCATTGGGGAAAAAGTGTTGTCATGGATCGAGTCATGGCTCACCAATAGAAAGCAGAGAGTGTGCTTAAATGGGGTTAAATCCGAGTGGGGATCTGTAACAAGTGGTGTTCCACAGGGATCAGTCTTAGGCACTTTGTTGTTTATAATATATGTCAATGACCTTGATGAGAGAATTACTAGTGATATGAGCAAATTCGCCGATGACACGAATATAGGTAGGGTAATTGATTCAAAAGTAGATGTCAGGGAACTTCTGGAGGATTTAGACAAACTCAATTCCTTGTCAGAAAAGTGGCAGATGCAGTTCAATGTAGATAAATGCAAGGTTCTGAAGCTTGGGAGTGTCCATAACCCAAGCACTTATAAGTTAAATAATGTAGAACTTAGCCATACAGATTGCGAAAAGGACTTGGGGGTTATGGTAAGCAGCTACCTTAAACCATGACAGCAATGCCTATGCATGCATAATAAGGCAAACAGATTACTGGGATTTATATCAACAAGTGTAAGCAACAGAAGTCCAGAGGTTATATTACAGCTTTATACATCATTAGTAAGGCCTCACCTAGATTATGCAGCTCAGTTCTGGTCTCCATATTAAAGAATGGACATAAATTCGTTAGAAAACATTCAGCGTTGAATGACTAAATTAATACATAGCATTAGAAATCTTCCGTATGAAGAAAGATTGAAGACCCTAAAATTACATTCACTTGTAAGATGAAGAATGAGGGGAGACATGATCGAGGTATACAAGTGGAAAATGGGTATTAACAAAGGGGATATAAATAAGGTCTTGAGGATATCTCTCCAAGAGAGAACCCGCAATAATGGATTCAAATTATATAAATTTAGATTTAGAAAGGATATAGGAAAGTATTCGTTTGGAAATAGGGAAGTTGATGAGTGGAACAGTCTGCCTAGTAGGGTTATTGAAGCTAGGACCTTGGGTAGTTTCAAATTTAGGTTGGATTGTATTGTATTCAGATAATTGGGAGTGAACATGTCAGCAGATGGGTCTATGAAGGATGAGGTGAATCATAGAATTGATGAGGGGAAAAGGGTGAGTGGTGCACTTCGGAGTCTGTGGAGACAAAAAACTTTGTCAATGGAAGTAAAGAGGGGAATGGAAATAAATGGTATAAAATACCGACACAATGGAAAAATAAACACATAAGCAGTATAATGTGATCCTTTATTGACAACGTTTCGCCCACGCAGTGGCTTTATCGAGTCACAGACTCGATAAAGCCCTGCGTGGGCAAGCTGTGTCAATAGGATCACATTATACTGCTTATGTGTTTATTTTTCCAAAGAGGGGAATGTATGAGAGTATAGTTATACCAACACTCCTATATGGGTGTGAAGCATGGGTGATGAATGTTGAGGTCATGTCTGAGGTCAATGTGTGGTGTGAATATAATGCAGAGAATTCGGAGTTTTGAAATTAGGAGGAGGTGCAGGATTACCAAAACTATTATCCTGAGGGCTGAGGAGGGGTTGTTGAGGTGGTTCAAAAATGTAGAGAGAATGGAACGAAACAGAATGACTTCGAGTGTATAAATCTGTAGTGGAGGGAAGGCGGGGTAAGGGTCGGCCTAGGAAAGGTTGAAGGGAGGGGTAAAAGAGGTTGTGTGTGCGAGGGGCTTTGATTTCCAGCAAGAATGCGTGAGCGTATTTAATAGGAGTGAATGAAGATAAATGGTTTTTAATACTTGACGTGCTGTTGGAGTGTGAGCAAAGTAACATTTATGAAGGGATTCAGGGAAACCGGCAGGCCGGACTTGAGTCCTGGAGATGGGAAGTACAGTGTCTGCACTCTGAAGGAGGGGTGTTAATGTTGCAGTTTTATAACTGTAGTGTAAAGCATCCCCCTGGCAAGACAGTGATGGAGTGAATGATGATGAAAATTTTTCTTTTTCGGGCCACCCTGCCTTGGTGGGAATCGGCCGATGTGTTAATAAATAACATAAAAATTCATGAGTGAGAGGGGCTGGATTTGAGTTGGAATTGCACATGAGTAAATAGAATTATCAAAGCTTATTTCTTGGGTAACTCTGTTAGTGGGATTGATTGTGAAGGACCTGCCTAGTATGGGCCAACAGGCCTGCTGCAGTGTTCCTCATTTCTTATGTTCTTACAAGCTTTTCCGTAATAACGTCAGATGTTCCCTATACCGAGCTCAAGGGCTCAAGAGAGAAGTTATTGCCACCGCTGGTTTAAATTTGGTCCCTGGCTTGGTTGGCAACACACTCGCCTCTCACACTGAATGTGTGGTTCGATCCCCAGCATGGGTGGAAACACTTGGACGTGTTTTCTTTAGACACCTTCTGTCCCTGTTCACCTAGCAGTAAATAGGTACCTGGTGTGGGTCGCATCCTGGGGACAACATCACGGCGCGAAATATACGTCTAAACATGTAGTGAATTTTCAGAATTTTTTCAGATTTTTTATATATATTTTTATTTTTTTCGGTCTAACACATTAAATTTGCTATCTAATATCGTTATGAAGTGGGAGGAACTGTAGGAGAGAGGGAGGGGCCAGCAGGAGGAACAGTCAGTACCTGGTGAGTGGTCTTGGTGGTTGGGTGTTGGTGGTCACAGGAATAAAATGTTGTGTAATTACCTTATTATTAGTAACAAATGTTATCTATCACATTTATTCCAAATTGATATCATAAACCTGATAAATAACCTAGAAGCATAATAAAGACGCCAAAAGTAATAATAAAAGCCATATATGAGCAAGAGAGGTAGGAGAGCGGCCGCTCGGGGATGTGGTAGGATAGATAAGTTCTCCCTCCGGTTAATAACCAGAGAAAATGGTGAATATTCAGGGCAAACTCTCATAGATAATTTAGTTTATTCAGGTATTCACAAGTAAGTAAGTAAGTAAGTAAGTTTATTCAGGTATACACAAATACAGTTACATAGATTATCATACATAGCAGCACATGTGTAGAAAACCCAGGATAACCCAAAAAAGTCAGACAGAGTGACTTATTTCCATTGGGGTCCATTTAATACATTAGTAGATACTAGTTATTATACTAAAATTAAAAGGAATAAGGTAAAAAGAGTTATTTACATGACATGTATGTTATCTAAAAAAAATAAAAATCATTCTCCTCCCTTTCTGTCGCTACATTCATTAGGTACCTTTTGGCTCTCTTCTTGAACTGGCTGATGCTATGACTGGCTTTGACATGTGCAGGCAGTCTGTTCCATTCCTTTATTGCTGTACAATAAAAGGTGTTTGAAGCCTGGCCATTGACTGTGGGAACTACAAAGTTGTGCTCTCTTTCCCTAGTACTATGACTGCTTTGGTTCCCAGCCTTGACAAAATTGGCAGCAAGATATTCTGGACACTGTCTGTGAGCAATTTTATAAACTTGATTCAACTTAAGTTGTTTTACTCTGTCTTCAATATTCAGCATATCTAATTGTTGTAATTCATCCTGGCCTACATGTTCTCTTGGGCCCAGGTCCAGGATGAATCTTACCATTTTGTTCTGTGTGATTTGCAGTTTATCTTTCAGTTTTTTTGTCAAGGCAGAGTACCATGAAGAGCAAGCGTAGTCAATATGACATTGTATGAGGGCTAGACATAGGGTCCTGCGAGCCTCAGTAGGTAGACACTGTGCTTGTCTGTAGAGGAACTTCAGTCTGGCATTCGCTTTCTTTACTACACTGTTACCTATCAATTCTCCTGACATGCATGGGTCAAAGGGGATTCCCAGATATTTTACTGAGGAAACTGAGGTGATGGATTCCCCATTACATCGGACATTAAAATTATTTACCCTTCTCAGTTTATATTTCGTGCCAAGAGTATGTCTTCTGTTTTCCTGAGATGTAACGATAACTTGTTGTCTACTAACCATTTGCTGCAGGACTCTAGTTCCAGTGTTAATACATTAGCTATATCTTGTGGGTCTTTACCTGATACTAACAGAGCACTGTCATCCGCATACAGTAGGAGTTTGCACTTGACACTGATGGACATGTCATTTACATAACACAGGAATAATAAGGGACCCAGAATACTACCTTGGGGAACTCCACATGCTATCGGCAGTGGTTCTGATTCTGTTTTGTTGATTTTGACAATTTGTTTCCTATTGCTAAGATAGGACTTAAACCAGTCTGTGGAACCTATGCCGATAGCTTGAAGTTTCTTACATAATACATTGTGGTTGACAGTATCGAAGGCCTTTTGCAAGTCTAAAGTTACCATTCCTATGAGGTTCCCTATCGACATTTCAGTTCTCATGTAATCTATCAGATTAATTAGGGAGGTGTCGGTTGAGTAAGATCTCCTAAAGCCTGATTGGTAACTATGAAGAATGTTGTTGTCATTAAGATACTTCACTACTTGACAGTAGACCGCCCTCTCTAGAATTTTGGATATTACACTGAGTATACTAACAGGCCTATAGTTGCTGACATCGGACCTACTATTTTTCTTGAAGATAGGAGTAACTCTTGCCTCCTTGAACCCCTCTAATACTGTATTAGTGGTGATGGACAGATTTATTATGTGAGCAATGGGAATTGCCAGTTCAGAGGCACCATCTTTTAGGAACTTAGACGGGATGTTATCAGGTCCGGTGCTCTTAGTTGGGTTTAACCTGCTTAGTTCTTTTTGCACGAAGTCATGAGATACACTTACTAGTTGACAATTGTTTTGAGTTACCCCTTTATTGATATAGTATGTTTTAAACTTATCAGAGTCTGTGTTAAAGGTATTTGATGCAGCTGGTAGCTTACTTACTAATGTTGAGGCGACAGTTGTGTAGTATGAATTAAAACAATTTGCCACTTTAGTTGTATCGTGGCATACCTCGTTATCAACATTTAGTACTATGTTAGATCTATCTACGGGTTTATGGCTATATCCCAACTGTTTTAGTTGTTGCCAGAGCTTTCTAGGGTTATTCTTGTACTCTTCGATTTTTGAGCAATAGTGCCTAGCCTTTGCGCCTTTTATAAGCCTCTGCACTCTGTTCCTCACCCTTTGGAATTCATTTAGCGCTGCAATATCCTGTCTATTTGCCTTAAATCTTTTTATCAACTGGTCTCTGAATTTCATATTATCTAATATCTCAGTAGACATCCAGGGTTCAGTTCTTCGTTTAATCCTAACCTCTTTAACTGGTGCAATATTATAAAGGATGGCAGTGAACATTGTTTTGAATTTTTCCCAGGCATCATTTACGTCCGTGCAACTTGTTATCACTGACCAGTCACAATTGTGTAGCATATTTACCAGTGTTTCTTTATTGTAGTTTCTAGTTGACCTAATTTTTATTGTCCTGTGTAGGCCTATCCGCTCCCTAGTGATTTTCCTGGTACAGTAAATGATGAAATGATCACTAAGACCTGTGGTAATGACGCCTGACTGACTAATGTTCTCAGGGTGGTTACAAAGTATGTGGTCAATTAGGGTGGCTGAGAACTGTGTGATCCGGGTTGGTGTATTAATTAGTTGAGTGTAACTATTTAAATCCAGAATTTGCTTATACCTTTTACATAGCCCGTTATTTTGCTGTTGAAAACATATGTTGAAGTCTCACAGTATTACTGTCTCCACATTGTTATCAAGACCGGACAAGACTCTCGAAAAGTCCTCTAAGAACTGGTCATGGGTGGGAGGGCGGTAACTAGTTCCTACTAAGATGGGTTTGGTCTTGGGAAGCAGCACTTCAAACCATAGGACCTCCAGTTTATTGTTATTTAAATCAGGTCTTAGATTATAGGCTAAGTCATTCCGTATGTAGGCACATACCCCACCACCTTTTCTATTCCTATCTAAGCGTTTTATATTGTAACCTTCTATTTTGACTTCGTCATCAGTCACCGTATCCTCCAACCAGGATTCCGAGATGGATATAACTGCAGCTCTAGTTCTGTTAGCTAGAATCCTGATCTCTGCCAGTTTTGGAAGAAGTGATCTTGCATTGACATGAATAAAGTGAAGGCGTGTTTTCCTAAAACAATCATAATCATCAATAAATGGCAAGGGGTCATTAGCATTCAAAATAGGTAAATCAATGTCATCATTGCTAAAGGGTAACTGTGCCAAAGTGCATTTGTTACAAACAAAATGAAATCTGGCACCATTACCATAATCAAACACACATCCATTATGCACCCACCCCATACATCTCTTACATATGGTATGTTTACTGTTCTTCTTCCGTACCCCAGCACAGTGCATACACACGTCTGGTGGTGCATTACCTATGGAGGTAACGTTATCATTCCTAGCTACTAGACCGTCATTATCACCATGATTTATCTGTCTGTTTTGCACCTGTACCATAGATTGAGGTCCTGGATTAGTATGGATATCACCACTTAATAGCGCCACTATAAAAGCTGTGCGCCACTGTGTTTGTTTGGATATGTGGTGTTGCCATACCTTGGGGCGATAGTGGCACTTACGTTTCTGGTAGGATGGCCACTGTTGGGCTTTCACTCTCCAGGGAGCTACCACCCCATTCACCTTTTGCAGACCCCATGACTGATTTCCTTCTGAGAAATTCAGTATCATGAGAAATATAATTATGGCGGCGTGAACCCCTCTTACGCCAGCCATGGTCACTCTTACGCCATCCATGGTCACTCTTACGCCAGCCATGGTCACTCTGCACTCCATCACTTCACAACAAAAATCTCTTTTTTTTATTTTTATTTTATTTTTATTTTTATTAAAAAGAAACCACTGATCCTATCAGACACCTAGCAATGGCCTAGTAACTACTCTAGAAATCACCACTGGATACTAGTAAATTGCTTGTTAACACATGCCCCCCTCACCCTTTACTTGAAACTCCCTTCACTCATCACTTCACAGTCCGGCTTCACCTATCACACTTCTTGTCATTTCCAACCTTGCAGGGTAAGAAAAAGTTTTAATCAATAGTGATGTACTTCCAAAACCCCATCAATCCCATTTAAAGGGGTTCGTCGCGTTGTTGACTGGTACTCGTAGAGTTGATGTGTCAGCCATTTTTAAAAGCAGTGAGGAAAAAACGGCTACTGCCCCTGACAGATTCCTTGGAGTTTTGTTGTTAGATTTGGCGTGTTCTCCTATGTTTTCCTCCTAATGTACACTGGTCAGATAATATGGAAGTCAGCTATTAAAACATATTCTTTTCTAATCCACTTTCTTCCCACCTTTAGCACTGAGGGAAAGAACCGTCGATATAACCTGTTTCCTTGGAGTTTGTTTAGTAGATTTAGCGGTTTCTCCTGTGCTTCCCTCCCATTAACACTGGTGCAGTTGATATAATGGTCAGCTACTGTCAGTGTGGTCAGAACGTCTCTTCGTAGTTGCACGTCTGGCAGTAGCTGGTGATTGAATGCCAGTCAGCCATGTTTAAATGTTCACTTCCACCCCTCACCTGGCACTGAGGGAAGAAAAAAGAAACCGACACTACACTACACTACACTACAACCTGTCAGTTTCCTCGTCGATTTGTTGATTAGGTTTTTCCTTGTGTTGGCTTCACATTGAACACTGTGCAGTTGATATTGAGTCAGTTACTTCAGTGTGGTGAAAAACGATTGCTTGTCTGGTTGTACGTCTGGTAGTGGGTCTGGTATTTGAATGAAGGTCTAATTGGTTCTAATTGGTCCATTTCGCTGTAGTCACCGTCAGTTTTCTTGTCACTATAAGCTCCTTGTATGTTGTTGCAACAATTCTTGCAAATAGACCATCACTGGAGTCTCAACGGCCCAGGGAATGACCAAATATAGGAGCAGCCATAGCTGCTGCCTGCGCAAGAGCATATGGAGTGGTGCTTTCTGATGGAGTGGTGCTTTCAGTTACATAGATTATCATACGTAGCCGCACGTGTGTAGAGAACCTGGGATAATCCAAGAAAATGAAAGTGACTTTTTTTCCATTGGGGTCCTAGTGATAATTATTATTTATATTTAAAAGTTAAAAACAGGTAAGTATCTTAACCATGTAAAAGCAGTTACAATAAAATAAGATATACTAGGGGATAAATAAAATTAATTATTTTCATACAAGAAATCACTCTGGTCAGAGAAATAGTAAATGTCAAACTTAAACTTAAGGAATCTTACAGGAGACAAGAATGTCAGGAAGAACTAAAAACCATAAAGAAAATTGAAGAACAAAATACTACTTCTCCTATTCCAAATCTAAAGAAAAAACAACATTCAGTATTGGACACCAAATGACAGCAAAGAAACATGTGAGATACTAAAGTCCCAATACGACTCAGTGTTCAGTGAGCCCATCACACAGACTAATAGTCGACAATTTAAATGAATTCTTTATGACAGAGACCCAAAATTTGGTCATCTCAAAAATCTCTGATATTATCCTAACATAGAATGCCTTCAGCATTCTATGGAGAGGAAGCATGGACACAGGGGTCATCCCACACTCACTAAAAACAACAGACATAGCCCCACTCCACAAAGGTGGCAGTAAATCAATTACAAAGAATTACAGACCGTCAGCACTAACATCCTATATAAAAATCTAGATACCTAGATACCCTAGATACCCATCAGTTACACAACCCAGGGCACCACGGGTTTAGAGCAGGTCGCTCCTGCCTGTCGCTACTGGACCACTAAGACAAGGTCCTGGATGCTGTTGACGATAAACAAAATGAACATATTGTATACACAAACTTTGCAAAAGCCTTCGACAAGTGTGACCATGGTGTAATAGCGCACAAAATGCGTGATAAAGGAATACCAGGAAAAGTTGGTAGATGGATCTATAACTTCCTGACAAATAGAACACAAAGAGTAATAGTAAACAGAATAAAGTCTGAGGCAGCTACGGTGAAAATTTCTGTTCCACAAGGCACAGTACTCACTCCCATCCTATTCCTCATCCTCATATCTGACATAAACAGAGATGTAAGCCATAGTGCCATGTCCTCCTTTGCAAATGACACCCGAATTGCCATGCCAGTGTCCTCCATCGAAGACAACGCAAGACTACAAGCGAAGGTCAACTAAATCTTCAAAAGGGCCATTCAAAACAATATGAAGTCCAATGAAGAGAAATTTCAACTTCTCAGATGTGGAAAACTTGAGGAAATTAAAACTGTACCAGGCTATACAACAAATTCTAACCATACAGTAGAGCGAAAAAGTAATGTGAAGGACCTGGGAGTGATAATGTCAGAGGATCTCACCTTCAAAGCAACAACAATGTATCTACCGCATCTGCTAGAAAAATGATTGGATAGATAATGAAAACCTTCAAAACTAGGGACGCCAAGCCCATGATGATTCTCTTCAAATAGTCTGTTCTTTCTAGGCTGGAGTGCGGCTGTACACTAACTGCCCCTTTCAAGGCAGGGGAAATTGCTGACCTGGAGAGTGTACAAAGAACTTTTAAGGCACACATAAGGCGAGAAAGATTCATGATAATATTCACTTGGAAAATCTTAGAGGGATTGGTACCAAACTTACACCCAAAAATTACTCTCTATGAAAGCAAAAGACTCGGCAGGAGATGCAACATTTCCCTAATGAAAAGCAGGGGCGCCACCAGTACATCGAGAGACAACACATTGTCAGGGGCCCAAGACTGTTCAACTGCCTCCCAGCATACATAAGGCTGTCTTCAAGAAGGCACTGGACAGGCACCTAAAGTCAGTACCTGACCAGCCGGGCTGTGGTTCGTACGTCAGTTTGCGTGCGGCCAGCAGTAACAGGCTTTTTGATCAGACCCTGAAGCACCACATGGCCTGGTCTCAGACCCTGAAACCCTCTCCAGGTATGCTAAAATATAGCGCGATTTTTCCCGATATATATTTTTCCGAGTCACATGCTATGTGCGCGTTTTTCGTAGATTATCACGAAAGATATTGACCTATTTCGGTTTTTTCACCATTAATAATGGACGGATTGAAATGATTTTCACGAGGAACATAAGCGGCTTTCTGTATAGTAATACGTATGTCATTGATGTCAGTTAGGCCTTTATACCTTGTACATGTACTTGTAGAAATAAAAATATTATTATTTTATTATTATTAATTGATGCTCGAATTTTTGATGATTTTTTTTTAAATATCTATTTTTTTCCAATTTGTGTGGCGGTAAAGGCAAATATTTCGTAAGTGTCAAAAACCCACAAGCTTTATTTTTGTGAGGATGAAGGTAAGATATATTAGAGTTTTCACATTCACCACTATGGGAATCGCTTTGTTTTTATCAGTAGCGAGTGTCCGAAACACTTATCGCAGTGCCAGTAAGTGAAAACAACCTGCCAAACCTCATTTTTATATATTTTTTTTTTTGTCTCTCGGGCGATGTTATTGAAAATTGGTCAAAAATATCTTAAATTAAATAAAGGCTTCTTAAAGTACATCAGATATGGACGAAATCGGATGATAAATAAAAAAAAAAAAACTCGAGGTCTGGAAGACAGCCAGGGGTTTTGAAGACATCCAGGGGTCTAGAAGACTGTTATGAGTCTTGAAGAGTGCCAAGGGTCTTAAAGACTGCCAGGGGTCTTGAAGACAGCCAGGGGTCTGGAAGACAGTCTGGGGTTTTGAAGACATCCAGGGGTCTAGAAGACTGTTAGGGGTCTTGACTGCCAAGGGTCTTAAAGACTGTCAGGGGTCTTGAAAACTGCCAGGGGTCTTGAAGACATCCATAAGATAAGTGATGATTATCACTTATCTGCATATCCAACAACTTCAACCAGAACAACGGCTTCTACAACATAGCTGAACATATTGCCAAGAAACTTCTTCAACGCTATCCCACATAGAACTCAAGAATGGAACACTGCAGGTCCTTTAAGTCACACAAAGTTTTAAACTATCAGACTACTTTGAAGACTGTCACATGCAGCATTCTCCACCTGACCCAGCATTCTCCACCTGATTAAATCTTATAAATACTCATGTTACTCTTTTTCCAGGTAGATCTGTCTGTGACTCGATAAAGCCCACTGCGTGGGCGAAACGTTGTCAATAAAGGATCACATTATACTGCTTATGTGTTTATTTTTCCACTGCCAGGGGTCTTGAAGACTGCCAGGGGTCTTGAAGACTGCCAGGGATCTTGAAGACTGCCAGGGGTCTTGAAGACTGCCAAGGGACTTGAGAACTGCCAGGGGTCTTGAAGACTGCCAGGGATCTTGAAGACTGCCAGGGGTCTTGAAGACTGCCAAGGGTCTTGAGAACTGCCTGGGGTCTTGAAGACTTCCAGGGGTGTAATAAATGGTTTGAAAACCGACAAGTTGAAGATTGAGACACTTGTGCAACATATGGGAATCTTTAATAAGGTAACGTTTCGCCACACAGTGGCTTCATCGATGGAAGGAGGTGGAGGTGGGATGGTCCTACTGTAATCCCGCCTCCTCCTGCTTCGACTCACCTGTCTGCAGTATATAAGCTACTTCTCCGGCCATATGCTGTACTTTCTACAAGAGTGATGGACTGAACACATCGATTCCAGGCTGAGGGACTGATTTCCACAAACTCCTCTCCATACGCCTCCCTGCTTTGTATTGGACTAAAGAAGCCACTTCCAGGGGTCTTGAAGACCCTTTATGTATGCTGAGAGGTAGTTGAACAGTCTTGGCATTTTTTGATATGAAGGTTCTAGTTATTCACCCTATCATTATCCTGATAACGACACTGTGATCATGGTGAGCCACCAGGCCCTATGGCTTGGTGGCTAAGGAACTCGCTTCACACGGTGAGTGTACGGGTTCAATTCCCAGTGAGGGTAGAAACATTGGACGTGTTTCCTTACACCAGTTGTCCATGTTCACCCATCAGTATAAAATGGGTACCTGGGTATTAGTCGACTGGTGTGGGTCGCATCATGGGACAAAACTGACCTAATTTCCTCGAAATGCGTAACAAGTGGCTTTCTATATAGTAGTATGTTATTGATGTCAGCTATGGTCTGTATACCTTGTACATGTACTTGTAGAAATAAAGATATTATTATTCCTGTTAATTTTTCGTTCTGTTTAATGTTTGATCATTATTGGGCTTGATGAATATTAAGGGTGGTCATAGGGAGTGATTACTAACTAGTGATTAATATTATGACTACAGTAATCAGTCTCGAGTAATCAAAATTGGAAGTGACGAAAATAGTATGATAAATGTTAGGAGTAACAGATGTTAGGAGTGACAGATGTTAAGGGTGACAAATGTTAGGAGTGACAGATGTTAGGAGTGGCAGATGTTTGGAATGGCAGATGTTAGGAGTGGCAGATGTTAGGAGTGGCAGATGTTAAGAGTGGCAGATGTTAGGAGTGGCAGATGTATGGAGTGACAGATGTTAGGAGTGACAGATGTTAGGAGTGACAGATGTTAGGAGTGACAGATGTTAGGAGTGATGAATATCAGGGGTGATCAATTTCATAGTGATCAATAGAGATTGATCAGTATTGGGACTGATCAATATTGGGAGTAATTTGTATAGGGAGTCAACATAGGGAATTACTAATACTGAGAATGGTGGATACTGATACTAATCAATCTGTGGTGAGATCAATAACGAGTGATCAATACCTGGCGTTATCAATCGGCAATAAGCAATTTAAGTAGTGTGTGTGTGTGTGTGTGTGTGTGTGTGTGTGCGTGTGTGCTCGTGTGTGTGTGTGTCCTCACCTAGTTGTGGTTGCAGGGGTCGTGTCAACGCTCCTGACCCCGGCCTCTTCCCTGGTCACTACTAGGTCAGTCGTCATGCCCCAAGAGCTTTATCATACCTCTTTTTAAAGCTATGTATGGATCCTGCTTCCACTATGTCACTTCCCAGACAATTCCACTTTCTGACAACTCTGTGACTGAAGAAATACTTCCTAACATCCCTGTGATTCATCTGAGTCTTCAATTTCCAGCTGTGACCCCTTGTTGCTGTGTCCCATCTTTGAAACATCACCCTCACTCTCCAAGATCACCCACCACCTTCACTCTCCAAGCTCACCCACCACCTTCACCATCCAAGACCACCCACCACCCTCACCCTTCAAGATCACCCACCACCTTCACCCTCCAAGTTATTCACCACCCTCACACTCGAAGATCACCCAAAACCTTCACCCCCCCAAGACCACCCACCACCCTCACCCTTTAAGTTCATCCACCACCCTCACCCTTCAATACCACTCACCATCTTTACCCTCCATGGTCACGCACCACCTTCACCCTCCAACATCACCCACCACACTCACCCTTCAAGGTTACCCACCACCCTCACCCTCCAAGTTCAATCACAACTCACACTCCAAGATCACCCACCACTCTCACACTCCAAGTTCACCCACCACCTTCACCCTCCAAGATCACCCACCACCTTCACCCTCCAAGATCACCCACCACTCTAACCCACCACCTTCACCTTCCAAGATCACTCACCACCTTCACCATCCAAGACCACCCACCAACCTCACCCTTCAAGATCACCCAAAACCTTCACCCTCCAAGTTCTTCCAACACCCTCACCCTTCACGACCACTCACCATCTTCAATCTCCATGGTCACCCACCACCTTCACCCTCCAAACTCACCCAACACCCTCACTCTTCAAGATCACCCACCTCCGTCACCCTCAAAGGTCTCCCACCACCGTCAACCTCCAAGTTCACCCACCACTCACACTCCAAGATCACCCACCACTCTCTCACTCCAAGATCACCCACCACCCTCACCCTCCAAGATCACCCAACACCCTCACTCTCCAAAATCACCCACCACACTCACCCTCCAAAATCACCCACCACCCTCACCCTCCACGTTCATCCACCACCCTCACCCTTCAAGACCACTCACCATCTTCACTCTCCATGGTCACCCACCACCTTCACCCTCCAAGATCACCCAACACCCTCACTCTTCAAGATCACCCACCTCCCTCACCCTCAAAGGTCTCCCACCACCGTCACCCTCCAAGTTCATCCACCACTCACACTCCAAGATCACCCACCACTCTCACCCTCCAAAATCACCCACCACCCTTACCCTCCAAGTTCGTCCACCACCCTCACCCTTCAAGACCACTCACCATCTTCACTCTCCATGGTCACCCACCACCTTCACCCTCCAAGATCACCGACCTCCCTCACCCTTCAAGGTCACCCACCACCGTCACCTTCCAAGTTCACCCACCACTCACACTCCAAGATCACCCACCACTCTCACACTCCAAGTTCACCCACCACCCTCTCTCTCGAAGATCACCCACCACCCTCACCCTCCAAGGTCTTCCACCACCCTCACCCTCTAAGTTCACCCACCACCCTCACCCTCCAAGATCACCCAACACTCTCACCTTCCAAAATCACCCACCACTCTCACCCTCCAAAATTACCCACCACCTTCACACTCCAAGCTCACCTACCACTTTCACCCTCCAAGATCTCCCACCACCTTCACCCTCCAAGATCACCCACCACTCTCACGCACCACCTTCACCTTCCAAGATCAACCACCACCTTCACCTTCCAAGATCACCCACCACTCTCACGCAATACCTTCACCTTCCAAGATCAGCCACCACCTTCACCTTCCAAGGTCACCCACCACGTTCAACATCCAAGATCCTCCACCACTTTTACCCTCCAAGATCACCCACCACCTTCACTCTTCAAGATCACCCACCACCTTCACCCTCCAAAGTCACCCACCACCCTCACCCTCCAAGGTCACCCACCACTCTCACCCTCCAAGATAACCCATCACCTTCCAAGCTCACCCACCACCTTCACCCTCCAAGGTCACCCACCACCCTCACCTTCCAAGGTCACCCACCACCTTCACCATCCAAGATCACCCACCACCTTCACTCTTCAAGATCACCCACCACCTTCACCCTCCAAAGTCACCCACCACCCTCACCCTCCAAGGTCACCCACCACTCTCGCCCTCCAAGATAACCCACCACCTTCCAAGCTCACCCACCACCTTCACCCTCCAAGGTCACCCACTACCCTCACCTTCCAAGGTCACCCACCACCTTCACCTTCCAAGATCAACCACCACCTTCACCATCCAAGATCCCCCATCACTTTTACCCTCCAAGCTCACCCACCACTTTCACTCTCCAAGATCACCCACCAGCTTCACCCTCCAAGGTCACCCACCACCCTCACCCTCCAAGGTCACCCACCACTCTCACCCTCCAAGATAACCCACCACCCTCCAAGATCAACCACCACCCTCACCCTCTAAGGTCACCCACAACTCTCACCCTACAAGTTCACTTACCACCTTCATCCTCCAAGGTCACCCACCACTCTCACCCTACAAGATCACCCACCACCTTCACCCTCCAAGATCACCCACCACTCTCACGCACCACCTTCACCTTCAAAGATCAACCACCACCTTCACCTTCCAAGATCACCCACCACGATCACCCTCCAAGATCCCCGACCACTTTTACCCACCAAGATCACCCACCACCTTCACTCTCCAAGATCACCCACCACCTTCACCCTCCAAGGTCACCCACCACCCTCACCCTCCAAGGTCACCCACCACTCTCACCCTCCAAGGTCACCCACCACCCTCACCCTCCAAGATCACCCACCACTCTCACACTCCAAGTTCACCCACCACCTTCTCCCTCGAAGATCACCCACCACCCTCACCCTCCAAGGTCTTCCACCACTCTCACCCTCCAGGTTCACACACCACCCTCACCCTCCAAGATCACCCAACACCCTCACCTTCCAAAATCACCCACCACTCTCACCCTCCAAGATCACCAACCACTCTCACCCTCCAAGATCACCCTCCACCCTCACCCTCTAAGGTCACCCACCACTCTCACCCTACAAGATCACTTACCACCTTCATCCTCCAAGGTCACCCACCACTCTCACCCTTCAAGATATCCTACCACCTTCACCCTCCAAGCTCACCCGCCACCTTCACCCTTCAAGATCTCCCACCACCTTCACCCTGCAAGATCACCCACCACTCTCACGCAGCACCTTCACCTTCCAAGTTCAACCACCACCTTCACCTTCCAAGATCACCCACCACGTTCACCATCCAAGATCCCCCACCACTTTTACCCTCCAAGATCACCCACCACCTTTACCCTCTAAGGTCTCCCACCACCTTCACTCTCCAAGATCACCCACCACTCTCACCCTCCAAGGTCACCCACCACCCTCAGCCTCCAAGATCACCCACGACTTTCACCCTCCAAGATCACCAACTACCTTCACCATCCAAGATCACCCACCACTCTCCCCCTCCTAGATCACCCACCACTCTCTCCCTCCAAGATCACCCAATACCCTCACCCCCCTCCCTCACCCACCTCTCTCACCCTCCATAATCATCAACTTGTTTACTTACTTCTGCAGCGTAACCATTTAATTAGCCAAAAAAATTTCATTTTCCCCAATTTTGCCATGTCGCAAAAAATCGAAATTTTGTAAAAAAAAAAAAAAAAAAATCACTCAAAGAAATTTTTTCAATATTCGCACCTTTTCCTCATAAAATACACTCAACTAATGTATTATCAATAAACCGTATGTTGTTTATACCTGCATCCTCACGTAGTGCCTGTGCTGCACTAACTCCACTCTCTCTGGTGTCTTATACCTGGTGTAAGAGGTTGTCATTTTCACTCCAGCTTCTCACAAGAAATATACGGAAAATGTTTAAAATGTTATAAACAGCGACCCACTCATGTATTTATCTAACCTATTCTTAAATCTCCACTACGTCTTAGCTTCTATGACGATACTCGGGAGTTTGTTCCACTCATCCACAACTATATTACCTAAGCAGTGCTTTCCTACATCTTTCCTGAATCTGAACTTTTCCAACTTGAAACCATTGCTGCGAGTCCTGTCTTGGCTGGATATTTTCAGCACTATTTACATTCCCTTCATTAAGTCCTGTTTTCCATTTATACACCTCACTCATATCCCCCCTAATTCTACGCCTTTCTAGAGAGTGCAGATTCAGGGCCCTCAGTCTATCCTCATAGGGAAGATTTCTGATACATGGGATCAACTTTGTCATCCTCCTCTGTACGTTTTCCAGTGCATTATATCCATTCTGTAATACGGTGACCAGAACTGTGCAGCATAATCTAAATGAGGCCTAACCAAGGATATATAGAGTTGAAGAACAACCCAAGGACTTCTATTATTTATACTTCTTGATTGAAGCCAAGGATTCTGTTAGCTTTATTGCGAACACTTAGGGACCCCTGACACATGGAGCACGCAGAGTAAAAAAATAGAAAAAATACGAAAATTGAGTTTTTCTAACCGAAAAATAGCTGATCTTTCTTGCAACACCCTGGTATAATTATCAAGATGATTTATTTCTCTGTAAGAATTACAATGTGTGTTTTACATTTAAAAACAATAATTACAAAGATGGCCGTTAGCATGCCTAGCATGCCTGGGCATGCCTGGGCATGCTAGACATTTCGGGCAGACTTAATACTAGTTCTTAATTTATATTACAAATTACATATGAATACAAATTTCAAATGATTAAATATATTTACAATAGTGAGGTAATTCAGGATAACTAGATTGTATTACAAATTACAAATGAGTACAAATTTCAAATGATTAAATATATTTACAATAGTGATGTAGTTCAGAATATTTAGATTGTAAAAAAAATAGTAATAAGAATGGTTTTGTCTTGGCATGTTACACAGTTTCCATTAAAGCTACAATATTGGAGTATATCAGGCAAACTTAAAACTAGTTTCAGATTTATTAGACAATAACTATATTCGGGATTTTATGTTTATTTTCTTTTGGGTCAGTGTTGGTGCAGATGATTAGGATGTGTATGTGTGTGTGCGTGAATCGGTGGTTTTCGTGTGTTTAGGTGATGGTGGGGTGTGTTAGTGAGATAAGATGTTTTTTGATGATAGTGTTGAAAATGATGGCTGAGTCTGCAGTTTTGGAGTTTTCAGATAGGGAGATCCAGATTTTAGGCCCTTTAATGTACATTGAACTTTTGTATAGATTTAGCCGGACACGTGGAATGTCATAGAGATTTTTGTGTCTGGTATTGTGTCTATGGGGCCTGTCACAACTACCAAGAAAGCGTTTTAGTTCAGGGTTAATATTGGAATTTATGGTTCTGTACATGTAGGTTGCACAGTAGTAAGTGTGGATGTTCTGAACAGTGAGTAAATTTAGGTCTTTGAAGAGTGGGGGGGGGAGGGTGTTGCCTGCGGCTTTTTGTTGAGTTAATATTGGTTTTAGGTGAGTTGTTGCTGTTGATCCCCAAGCACATATGGCGTAGGTGAGGTAGGGATAGATGAGTGAATAGTATAATGTGAGTAGGGCTGATTGCAGTACATAGTAACGTATCTTGGAGAGGATCCCCACCGTTTTGGATACTTTTTTTGCTATGTGGTTGATATGCGTGCTGAAATTCAGGTTGCTCTCCAGGTGTAGGCCCAGGAATTTGCCCTCATTGTGTTTAGCAATAGAAGTGTTGTCAATCATTATCAGTTGTGCAACACCTGTTCTGTTACCAAACATAATGTAGAAGGTTTTGTCAGTGTTAAGTGTAAGTTTGTTGGCTGTCATCCAGGTTGATATTTTTAGTAGCTCTGTCAGTGATCATGTCAGAGGATCTCACCTTCAAGGACCATAACAAAGTAGCAATTGCATCTGCTCGAAAAATGACAGGATGGATAATGAGAACCTTCAAAACCAGGGATGCCAAGCCCATGTTGACACTTTACAGATCGCTTGTTCTATCTAGGCTGGAATATTGCTGCACACTAACGGCACCTTTCAAGGTGGGTGAAATTGCTGACCTTGAAAATGTGCAGAGAACCTTCACCGCACGCATAAGTGCGATAAACCACCTCAACTACTGGGAACGCTTGAAGTTCCTAAACCTGTACTCTCTAGAACGCAGGCGGGAGAGATACATCATTATATACACATGGAAAATTATCGAGTGCTTAGTACCAAACTTGCACACAAAAATCACTCCCTACGAAAGCAAAAGACTCGGCAGGCGATGTAACATCCCTCCAATGAAGAGCAGGGGTGCCACTAGCACGTTGAGGTACAACACAATAAGTGTCAGGGGCCCAAGATTGTTCAACTGCCTCCCAGCATACATCAGGGGGATTACCAACAAACCCCTGGCTGTCTTCAAGCAGGCACTGGACAGGCACCTAAAGTCGGTACCTGACCAGCCAGGCTGTGGTTCGTACGTTGGACTGTGTGCGGCCAGCTCTGGTCCAACAGGAGGCCTGGTCACGGACCGGGCCGCGGGGGCGTTGACCCCTGGAATTCTCTCCAGGTAGACTCCAGGTGTTGAGTGAGGCAAGATTTGGGTGGGAGATGACATAAGTAGTATCATCAGCAAAGAGAATCGGATACAGGTGTTCCTTAAATGATGTTCCTACAAGGAATTATAGTCATTTATAACATGTATGGTGACGGCGCCTGTCGTAACATGCGCACTGACATGGCAAGAATTTTTTTTTTCCATTTTTTTTGTCAGTTTCTTCTATTTTTCTTTCTAATATAATAATAATTCACCATTTGAGATCATAGGAGAGTGGGAGGGGCTAATATAGCCTATGAACTAATCAGGAATCTTCTCTGGGAAGAAACGCTGACAAGGCATAAATTACGTTGTCTCGGCCAAGACACAGCAGCCAACAAAATGTTCTATTCTTACGCTTATATCAATAATAATGCTTATTTACTTATCACAATTGATATATTATGACATAAGACGACATATTAATAGCATAGAAACATAAAAAATACACCAGAATTAATACTATGTGGCATAATATGACGGCCTTTGGCCAGGTAGTGGAAGGGTCGCCACCGACCATAAGGCTTATTTTTTCCATTCCCGAGGGTAAACTGTAATAAACACTCGTACCTTATGAAAACAGTGAAAAAAAACAAGGATTTTTTTGGGATTTTTTTTTTTCCCTGAGTACCTGGGCAGCCGCGCGCTTGGGCCATTATCTCGTAAGTAATTTATTTACCTATTTGATGGAACACCATCATTAATAATGAACTAATTGATGTGATTTACACAACAAACATAAACGAATGATTGCTTTACAAGATAACATCTACCTTTTTGAAGTATTCCAAATATTTTCAGATTTGTGTGGGGTAAAAGGCCGATATCTTGCTAAATGTCAAGTAACCTACAAACTGTATTTTTTTTTTTTTTTACAATGAAGATAAGATTTATTACAGAATTGGTACATTGTGAACGATGTAATAAGTTGTGGAAACTTATTTCTTTGCTAAAAGTTCCACAGGGTAAATAAGCCGTATGAAACCTTAACCTGCCACCGGTAGGTCCTCTGAGTTTATAAACCCACACACCCACCCAAACAACACACACTCACGAGTTGTCGAAGGTGGTAAGATAGTACATATTAATTGATAGATTTACTCTCCTAGGAAGGTCTAGGCAGGTTTGTATAGTTAGTGACTAATATTAGGATTATTGAGATAACTTTAGATATTAATGATGTAGTTCTAGGACCTTAAAATAGGTAGATTTAGGCCTCAATAGGCGAACATTTGGTTATATAAGCCAACGAGAAATGCAATCCCATGCTGAGGGCAAGCAGTGTGGGTGACACATTGCGTGACCTGCGTTCTTCTCAGACTAGACACCGTTCTGTCAACAACTGCCGTGAACAGCTGCGTGGCAAACCAACATGTCTACACCATCAGACCTGGGGATCTCGGAGGAGGCATCACGAAGTACTGTGGTTATCCTTCTACATCCAGACCCATTACAGTAAGACAATACCCTTTCTTTCTCTCAGCATCTGGCCAGTTTCCTGGGGGAAATCGAGTGAGTTAAACTGTGGATCTCGTGCAGTTGGACGGTTAACAGCAGGTACCAGCAACCCCTCTTAAGTACAAGTCTGGAAGCTAGTGTCCCATACTGCTTAGATATTGCTTAGAGGATATACCTTGGAGTTGGGTTATTCTGAGTTTCAGGCAGGACACTAATACCACTTGAATTCTTGCAGAATAACAGTTCTGACTGCATGTCATCGAACCAAAGAAAGTCCAGAGGGACTAGGGCTTATGAAGGTTGGAAGACCGAGAGACATTTCTTCTCCATCAAGTAAGTCCACTCCCCCTTTTAGTCGTGCATGTAGGTGGGGAATTCTAGCAGCTGCAGTTATTTGGAAATCTGTCCCGTAAGCCACTTGTGAGCCTGAGAGGAGTAATCTCAGTGTCGGTGTCAACAGTGCTTGCCAGGGGGGCAGCTTACAAGGAGGCAGTCCAAAGACAAATTTCCACAGAAGTGTTCTATCAGCAGAAAGTGTCAAAACCACTTTTCCAAGTACCCCTTCGGAGGAGTCCCCTGCCAAATGTAATTTTTAGTAAATGTTGCCTTTCTCATTTGCGTTTTGGCCGAGCGTATTGAAACTTCTTCCAAGCATGGCAGATATAAGCTTCTAATAGTACACCAAAAATAACCGTAATTGGTCCACAAATAAAAAAGTCGACCAATTCTGGTGAAGGAATCCCTTATGCACTGTTGTCTTGGTTTCAGATTACTGCTAACCAGAACTCCTAAATCATTTTCGCAATCACTAGTATTAATATCTACATTATTCAGTTTATATGTGACAAGGTTATTGTCCTGCCCAACATTTAGAACTTTGCATTTGTCTACAATAAAATGCACCTGACACTTCTCCGACCACTGCATCAGTCTATTCAAATCTTCCTGGAGTGCTTTAATGTCCTCATTAGAATGAATTGGACGGCCTGTTTTGGTGTCATCAGCAAATTTACTTATGTTGCTATTTATTTCCTCATCTATGTCGTTTATGTAAATTCTGAACAACAAGGGGCCAAAAACTGACCCCTGTGGGACACCGCTTGTGATGTGCCCTCATTTTGATTTCTCCCCATATATGCAAACTCTCTGCTACCTATTTGTCAACCATTCCTCTACCCAGGAAAAAAATTATCCTATTCCATGTGCCTTAAGTTTCCTCAGTAGCCTCTGATGTGGAACTCTATGAAAAGCCTTACTGAAGTCCATATACACAATATCATATTCATTACCATGATCGCACTGTGTAGGTCCCAAGACCTACACAGTATGAGCACTGCTCCAAGCCAGTACTTTGCCCAGTGTCTCCAACAGTCTCCTTCAGAGATTCTCCAGCACCCTTCTCCAAGAGCTCTGCCCACAGGCAGCAGCTCTGCCAGAATTTCATGCCCAGAGCTCTGCACACAGGCCAGAGCTCCACCAGAATCTCTCCCTCTCGCTGTTTCCTCGAGCTAATATGGTACATCAAGCATCCCTCCCCTAATGAGGAGTGCACCACGTATTTTGACCTGACGCCGAGATCTGACGCTATTTCAAGAACAAAAGACCTGAGACTTAAGCTGAGAGGAATGTCTGACAGCTATTTGCCAAAGCAAGGTGTAGTTAATTAGGTATACCTCAGAGACTCCAGTACAGTGACTACATCACAGGGCCACCAACTTTTATTTCTCCGTTCTTACAGTTACTATCTACCAGGACAGCATCTGCACCTGGGACGATAGCACCATTTTGCCCAGTCCTTTTATTTTCCCATCTGTTTTAGAATGCTATTATATTTGCAATTAAGGCCGTTTTGATGTTTTCATCTTTTAATTCCAATGTGATTTTATTCCACAGTTGGATCTCCTTTGGGCATACCCAAAAACATTTCCCTGGTTTAATATCATTTGTAGATGATTCCTGAATATGTGCACAAGGTGCGTGGGCCCAGTTCCCACAGAAGTTGCACGTAATCCATGCAGTAGCCCGTTTGGTTGTTTGGTCGCAGACTACACAGGATTCCTTGACGTGATTTTTTGGTTGTTGTACTATATGTTCTACTAATAGCCTCCTTAAAGTTTTGATCTGTTTATTTGTATGTGTATCTATTCGTATTAGTATGTGTATGTGTTTGAGACAGTCTTCCCACTCTAGCAGTAACTGTTTGCCTCGCCTGTAACTGTTTGTGTTTATATCTGTACTATAAATTGAAATAAGTGTTATCACCTTGAGTTGTGTTTTTTTGCAGATGAAGTTTGCAAGACTTTGTGTGTTGGTTGTGACTCTGGTAGGAGGTGTAATGGGGAAGTTGTCTCCACCTGAGAGGTCATACAAGATCCTGATGCTCCTGCCAGTCTCCTCCAAGAGTCACAGGAACGTCTTCATGCCTCTGGCTGAGGCTCTGGCCGACCGTGGACACAAGGTAAGACCTCGATGATCAGAGTCTTGGGATTGTAAATTAATTTAAATAAACTGGCAAATGCTTATTAGCAAGTTACTAAGTGCAGAAAAATTGTCTAATAACGTGTACATTGTGATACATGGTTTAGAAAACAGACAAGTTTATGAATGGGACACTTGTCCAACATTTGGGAATCTTTATTTAGGAAACGTTTCCTCAATAAAGATTCCCAATTTAGCATAATTGTCTCATTCTTCAAAGCTCACATTGCATGTGTAATAATGTGATAAATGGTTTTGAAAACCGATAAGTTGAAGAATTGAGACACACAGTGGCTTCATCAGTCCAATACAAAGCAGGAAGGTACAAGGATAGGAGGAGTTTGAGGTAATCAGTCCCTGAGGGACTGATTACCTCAAACGCCTCCTCATATGTTGCATAAGTGTCTCAATTCTTCATTTGTAATAATACATATTATAGTGAATCTACTGAGTGGAATGTATCTTCTGACTAGTCAAAGTTGCCTCACCTTTGCTCTAACAACTGTCTTACATTCTCTCTTCAGATAGTAATGTTGACCAACCACCCGAAGTCGTCAAAGAATCCTAACATTCATGAGGTCAACCACGGCCTCCCACATTTCAAGGAGGCAAATTTAAACATGTTTAACACTCGTAAGGGCCCATCTGGTATTTTCCAAATATTTTTGACTTCTCTGCCACTAATTGCTAAAGAATTGTACCAAGTACCTGTGGTGAAGGATCTATACCAGAAGAGGAAGGCCTTTGATCTCATGGTGATTGACCATATGTTTAACGAGGTAAGTGTTCTTGTGTTTATCTTGCCTCTAGTTGTATCGCTTTGCTACATAGTTATAAGACACAATATGCCCTTTCTGGTGCGCGAAACGTGTTCCCAAAAAATGCCACAAACCGCATATTTTGACAGTTGTCAGTATAGTTTACCATTGATATTCGTCATGTACATGAATGGTATACAATACAGACTAGATGAGAATTTAGACACATGCGAAACATCTGTGTATCTTTTTTGCAGAGGTTTCGTTATCCAGTGGGTTTATCAATATAACATCAATAACATAACTTGAAGAGAGTAAAACTATATACTAAAGACGAGGTAATCAGTCCCTCGGCTGACGCCGGTATTTAAGTGCTAATCTTCATGACTGTGCTTCAGATTCTTCAAGACTTCTGTGCTCTTTACCAACTCCTAGGCTGAGGGACTGATTACGTAGTCTTTCGTACATAATTCTAGTCTTCGAATTATATCCTAGAATGTGTATTGATAAAGGCACTTTGTAGCGAAACGTCTACAATAAAGGTACCCAGATGTTGCCCTTGTGTACAATTCTTCACTATTGTAGTGGGAAACAGTTTCGACTTCTGGCGTAGTCTCGAACTGCCATCAGGAGTTATGCTCACCTGTTTTGTAACTGAGTCTAACCTTTGCTTTCGTCATTTCCTTATCAATATCAATGTATAGTACTTGTTAACAAACCTCAGATTGAAGAAGCATTTTCTATCATCCCTATGATTCATTTCCAACAACATCTTCCTTCTTATCACTGGTTCCCTACTTTCAAACAGTCTGTCTCCTTTATTAAGTTCTCTAAGTATTATGCACGTCGTAATGTCTCTTGATTCTCCTATATATTATTATTATTATGAAGTTTAGTGATTACTCTTAATTTTTAGACTAGTTCTTTAACTATTTTAGTTTCCTAGCATGTTTTTGCAGGTGGCGATCTCTATGCTGGTGTTGCATATTCTATAATTGGGTTGACTTTTCGAAATCCATTGGCTTTATCAATACAATACATGGATATAATCTGAAAACTGTAGAATTATATACAGAAGAGAGCAAAAGACGAGGTATTTAGTCCATCATTCTAGGAGCAGGTGATAACTACTGTAGTCTTCAAGAATCTGTAGTACAGGCAGAAAAAATAGTGCTTACATACTGGAGCCATTCGCAATCTGAGTGGTTGAGGGGAGTGGGTGTGTGTGGGTGGCGCTGGGACTAACTCAGGACTACCCATTTCACCGGACGATAATGCATTATAAAAACTTATACCGTTGGATCGCAGCTACAGTGTTGTAAGAACTCTTATGTGTGAGTTGTAACTAGTGTTATACCTAGTGAAACACTTGTTATAATGTTCCGTTTGATGTGGCCCTCATAGGCCTCCGCCGCTGCCCCTTTTCCTTGCATTGCAACTCAGCCTCTCGCCTCTATCAACTTATAGTGTAGAGGTGAATTTTGCTAGTCCACGTAGGAGTCAGTTATACACTGTCCTGAAGACACTGTGTATGAACTATTGTACGCCTCTGTTATTTGGACAACTGGATTGGAGTGTTCAACTTTTCACACACCTAGTAAATGAATGCAAACTGGCACTGACATATTGTACTTGTGGTGAAACCTAGCATAGCCAGTGTGCAAACTAGGACCTTATCCTAGATCTATATTAAGGTGAATTTTACAACTCACAGTTACTCGTGCCTTTGAATTCCACTCATCGCCCTCATCAACCTGAGGAATAAAGGCAAATCTACAGTCCTACGTGAGTAGGTGACCCAGGTGTGTTTCAACCTGCCACTAACCCAACCCGACAGTTCGTCTGCCCAAAATAGTGATATTTTTGAAACTGAGGAAGATCTATTCATATTCCTATATGCACTGAGTGATTCCGGGATTACTGCATAGTTGGTACTAAACTAGGGTGGATAAGAACAAATTTTACGGGCATTGCAGTAGTTGGTAACTCCATGGGCTGCCAGATACTGCTTTTTAAGTGTGACCGGCCAGAGGTTCATCTATAAACAATAGTAAGTTTTGTGCTGATATAACTGTGCACCAAGTGAAAATTCGTCTGTCATTCCAGTACACGTGTGAAAGACGTGTTAAGTGCTATGACGGTTTTGGAGTAAAACGAATTGTACTGGTATTGCAGTGTCTGGCATCGGTCTCCAGAGGAGTGTGGCCTAGTGAGGGACCTTGAAAGTGGCACTATAAGACCCATAGCAACTCATCGACATTACCGGCGTATGGAATAAGGGCGGGTTTCGCTGATGTAGGCTAAACAGCTCAAATCTTCCCACCCCAAGCAGCGTGAAACTGTTACGACAGCTATGAGTGGAGTGGATGGTGTTGACGATTTAGATGATGGTGAAGGCAGATTTGAAACATATACTAGTAAACAGGCTCGGAAAAAGGAAAGAGGTTTCCAAAGGAAGCTTGCCACAAGCAATAGAGAGGGCGAACACCCTCCCAAAGCTGTCAGGCTAGACAACCCAGAGAAGTTGATCAAACTTCGTTACGATGAGGATAATTACGTCTTTGCCACTAATGATCCAGCATTCATAGACAAACTTCTCACTCACGAATATGTCAACATCAAATTTCAAGCTGCCCCACCAAGGGCACCTAAAGTGCTTATTATCATCTATAATGTCAGAGCAAGTTGCAAGCCCACGTCCACTTCCCAACGATCTGATATTAGCTGAGTGGACTGACCAGCGGACTCTGCCACCCTATATTCACTCCTGTGCAGCGCCAACTGGCGCTATAACATTGCATTGTACAAACCTCCTCAATGTTGATGCTATAAGTGTCAACGTTGGGGCCACATTGCCAGGAAATGCCCAGCTAAGTCACACTGGTGTGCAGTGTGTGCTCATCCTTTTGTATAGTGTTATGATATGATCAAAAACAATAGACTGTTGCTAAACAATGTATCAAATACAAAACCTCAGGAATCACAGCAGCTCATGCTGACTGCAGCGTGAGGGCTGCCCACATCACAACCAGCCGCAGGGCTTGAATCTCACCCTACGCCCCCCATGATGACGCCCTAGGCCTACCAGATACCTCGAGTCTGAATACTGGCTCATGCCAGCCCTCAGACAATGGGGTTGAGCAAGTAACCTGGGGAGCACATCAACAGAGCTCATCACGTCTGCTGTAAATACTAGTGATGTTACACACACAACCCGCACATATAAAAAGAGAGGAGCTTACGACGACGTTTCGGCCTGACTTGGACCATTTACAAAGTCACACTAACACACAGAACAGGTGGAAGGAGTATTTATAGGCAGGCAGACAGGAGGAGGATACAAGAGAGTGGGGTAATAATGGAGGTAGTAGTGGAAGTGGTAGTAGTAGTAGTGGAGACAGTCATAGTCTAGGAAAGGAGCACTGCAAAGAAGCTGGCGGCACGCATGGGTAGGACGAGAACACAGAGGGAGGAAAAGACGAATAAAAAGGACAAATACAAGGCAAAAGAAAAGAAAGAAAAGAAAACCCATAGGAGAAAAAGGAGAAGGGGGAAGAGATGAAAGGGGAAGGAATCAGGT
Organism: Cherax destructor; assembly: GCA_009830355.1. Taxonomy (NCBI): domain Eukaryota; kingdom Metazoa; phylum Arthropoda; class Malacostraca; order Decapoda; family Parastacidae; genus Cherax; species Cherax destructor. The sequence continues at coordinate 31,880 of WNWK01015540.1, forward strand.
TAAGTCACAGGTGTTCTGAAGTTTGGAGCATTTAACAATGTAATGGGAAAGGAAAGCATCAACAGAGACAAAGCCAGGGCTAAGATTCATACAGGGAAAGTTGTGTATAAGGGAGGATTCAACCAGGCGGCGACTATGAAAGTTGGATGTAGGGTAGACAGTTTTAGCAGAAGACCAACCAATAGGATGACTGTGATCTCTGACATGACAGAAAAGAGCATTATTAGTGTCGGCAAGCCTAACACTATTTTTGTGCTCCTTGAGTCTGTCAGAAAGAGATCGGCCAGTTTCTCCGAAGTACTGAAGAGGACAGGAGGAGCAAGAAATAGAGTAGACACCAGGAGAATCTGTAGAGGGAGGGGAGGTATGAACTAGATTAGTGCGAAGAGTGTTAGTCTGACGAAAGGTAAGTTTGATGTCTAAGGAACGGAGAGAGTTGCTGAGATTAGAGAGACCAGAGATGTATGGAAGGCAGAGGACTGGAGAGTTCCCAGGAGTAGAGGGTTTAGGAGAGAAGAAAGTCCGTTTGGCACGAGAGAAAGCAGAGTCTATGAAATGGGAAGGGTAGCCAAGGCGGGAAAATGAATTATGAAGAGTGGAAATTTCTGCTTCAAGGAACTGAGGATCACAAATGCGGAGAGCACGGAGAAAGAGGGGAACTCTCCAGTCCTCTGCCTTCCCTACATCTCTGGTCTCTCTAATCTCAGCAACTCTCTCCGTTCTTTAGACATCAAACTTACCTTTCGTCAGACTAACACTCTTCGCACTAATCTAGTTCATACCTCCCCTCCCTCTACAGGTTCACCTGGTGTCTACTCTATTTCTTGCTCCTCCTGTCCTCTTCAGTACTTCGGAGAAACTGGCCGATCTCTTTCTGACAGACTCAAGGAACACAAAAAAAGTGTTAGGCTTGCCGACACTAATAATGCTCTTTTCTGTCATGTCAGAGATCACAGTCATCCTATTGATTGGTCTTCTGCTAAAACATTCTACCCTACGTCCAACTTTCATAGTCGCCGCCTGGTTGAATCCTCCCTTATACACAACTTTCCCTGTATGAATCTTAGCCCTGGCTTTGTCTCTGTTGATGCTTTCCTCTCCCATTACATTGTTAAATGCTCCAAACTTCAGAACACCCGTGACTTAACCTGATTCCTTCCCCTTTCATCTCTTCCCCCTTCTCCTTTTTCTCCTATGGGTTTTCTTTTCTTTTTTTCTTTTCTTTTGCCTTGTATTTGTCCTTTTTATTCGTCTTTTCCTCCCTCTGTGTTCTCGTGTTACCCATGCGTGCCGCCAGCTTCTTTGCAGTGCTCCTTTCCTAGACTATGACTGTCTCCACTACTACTACTACCACTTCCACTACTACCTCCATTATTACCCCACTCTCTTTTACCCTCCCCCTGTCTGCCTGCCTATAAATACTCCTTCCACATGTTCTGTGTGTTAGTGTGACTTTGTAAATGGTCCAAGTCGGGCCGAAACGTCGTCGTTAGCTTCTCTCTTTTTATATGTGCGGGTTGTGTGTGTGTTGTTCCAGTCACGGTATTGTGCCTTTTTTTGTTACTAGTGATGTTGCTGGTGTTAACACCACCAGCCTAGCTTAGTCAGCTGTCAGTCAGCCAGAAAGCTCAGCTGAACGGGGCTTCACGCCTCCAAGTGGTATACTATAACCTGTAGTTGCTCATATCAGTACTGGAGAGGCAACAATTTTTCCTGAAACAACAACTTGAGCAGCACAAGGAAAGATGTATAGAGTACCAATAATAAAACTGTCTTATTCTGAAAACGAGTGTAAGACTGATGAACAAGTTGACGAGTGTATTGGAGTCCTTAATTTTGATAATGACGAATGCAATATCTGTGTCGATAACTATAGTGAGAATCATGCTGAGGGCAGTGGTGTCTATGATGTTAGTATTAGTGATGAGTGTAAGTTAAGTGGTGGTGCCGAGTGTGATGAGGTTAACCTCATTGACATTAATGATGAATGTAATACTGATGTTATACATTCATAGACGAACAGCGTCGTGCTCTATGTAAACAAAGACTCCCACGAGGCCTCACAACTGGAAGTGCACTTAAGAAACTCATGGACCAGGGTAACACTGTTGACATTGATCATGTCTGCTATTTATATGATATTTTTTTATTATGCTGAGAATATAAGCAATATCCCAGTACTTTTATAATGTATCAAAACTCCTATAAGCTCTTTTTAAGTTGGAATATTGCATCACTTAGAAAAAGATTTCCCGACCTTCACCATAAAGTAACTACGGAACCCATTGATGTTTATCTACAAGAGTGCAGAATCCCTGAAAAATCCCATCCCCCTAAACTGCAATCATTTGTTACATATAACCTCAAATCTACTAACTCTTGTGTTCTATATATTAACAAATCACTTCCCCACCAATTTCCCATCAACTTCATACATATAATAAAACAAAGGGGCTTCAATACCATGGTGTTACGATTTATAATGGGAATCCTGCTCTCAACATATTTAACTTATATGCTCCAGCTGAAAAGTTTAATAACTTGGAGCTCCCATCTTGTGCTCAGTCTGAACCTACTCTTATTATTGGCGATTATAATGCAAGAAACAAAAATAATTGGAAACTCACAATTTGGTAATCGTAATGGTAAACAACTGTTGTCACTCTTAGTCATGATAATGTGAAAATTGTAGGTGACCTTGACGCCACACATATCTATGGAGGCGTCCTTGATCTGTCTTGACTTCAACATTACTTCTACCAGCTGCGAGTCTTCCAATGTAACAGATATATCATCAAATCATTTCCCAAGGCTAACCTCTCTAGATATTGGTAATACTGTCCCCCCTGGTAGGATATTAGGATATTCAAACGGAAACGCTTTCATGTTCTCCCTTTTCAGCATCATGACTTTGTCACACATGTGACAGACTGGATAATTCCTATGAGTGTTCCTCGAACTCAACAGTTGAGTTCGAAGAAAATAACTCATTTTCGATCCTAGATGTTTTAATTATTAAAGATAACAATGACTTTAAATTTAAAATTTACTGAAAACCAACAAATAATTGTTTCTATGTACACTATTATTCTTCACGTTAAAATAGAATTAAACTGTCGGATTTCTCATCAATGTTTTTGAGAGTTTTACGTATTTGTAGTCCAGAGTTCATTAATGAAGAAATCTCCAAAATTTATGAAATAGCTAATGATCTAAAATACCCAAGAAACGTAATTGATAAATCCTTTAAAATAGTTAGAAATTCTTTTTTTACAGTTCATAAAGGAACAACCAACCTTATTAAACTAAAAATATGTTGGTTCTCCCTTACCATGAAAACTTGGTTAATATGCCTTCCCTTCTTAAGACTTTTAATATTAAAGTTGTATTTAAAAATCTTGACACAGAAACTTTTGATGAAAAATTCCCCCCACAATGTTGACGGGTGTCTATAAGATTGCTTGTCAAATATGTGATAAAGTTTATTACTGTCAAACTGGTAAAAGTCTTGAACTTAGGTTAAAACAACCTAAACATTGCATTAGAAATGAACAAGATTCTAATGCACTATTTATTCATGTGAAAGATTTTAACCATCCAATTGACTTTAAAAAGGCTGAGAAAGTTGTATCAAGCAATTCCATGGTCGACAGGAATATAAAAGAATCATGTTTTTTAAAAAGTAGTTTTGAAAATATTATGAATATTTTTTTGGTTTAAATTAATTAGATCACTGACTACCTACCTTCACCATCATAAGAAGTCAGGTGTTGTTGTGGGGTGGCAGCGAGGTGTAGTCTCGTCCCTATATGCCTTCCTGTTAACCTTTTATTTTTATAGTTCCTTGATAATGCGAGAAGTCACGAAACAGCTTGGAATTTTGTTATTTTTCACAGTGGTTTTCTGCATAATATGATATCACCTGTTTGCTGTGATCTTATTCCATATATATATATATATATATATATATATATATATATATATATATATATATATATATATTCCATATATATATATATATATATATATATATATATATATATATATATATATATATATATATATATATATATATATATTATTGTGACCACGAACGAGTGGTATTGAATCAATAACAACACTGCAGCTAACCGAGGATTCAAACCCATGTAGTTTTGGCCTTGCATCGTGGTGAGCGAAAATCACATGATGCCTTAACCCACTGGACCACACAAACCTACAAGAATCAAGCACCCAGTCAAGCTAGGTGTGTTACTCTTGGTCCGAGGACATACAGTTGTGTGGGTGCCTTAAGCTAATTTCATTCTCGTCCCCGTTTGGTGTACTCACCTCCACAAGCAGTATATATATTATTGTGACCACGAACGATTGGTATTGAATCAATAACAAAACTGCAACTAGCAGGGCCAAAACTACATGGGTTCGAATCCTCGGCTAGTCGCAGTGTTGTTATTGATTCAATACCACTCGTTCGTGGTCACAATAATATACACTGCTTGTGGAGGTGAGTACACCAAATGGGAATAAGATTGAAATTAGCTTAGAGGACACCACACCACCGTATGTCCTCACACCAAGAGTAACACACCTAGCTTGGCTGGGTGCTTGGTTCTTGTAGGATTGTGTGGTCCAGTGGGTTAAGGTGTTATGTGATTTTCGCTCACCACGATGTAGGGCCAAAACTACATGGGTTCGAATCCTTAGCTAGTCACAGTGTTGTTATTGATATATAAATATATATTAGCTTTGTTGGAGTATCAAGTGCGCTTCACAGAGTCGGGTGCTGTCACGCACCTGATTCTCCAACAAAGCTTTAATTTTTTTTACTTCTCTAATGTATCATTAAATTCTTCCTATATTATATAATTATTATAAATGAATATAATTTATATAAACCAAAATAAATATTCATATTATTTTCAAAACTGCATTTTATGAAACATGTCAACCATGGACTTGCTTGATACAACTTTCTCAGTATTTTGAAAATCATTTGGATGGTTAAAATTTCTCACATGAATAAACAGAGCATTAGAATCTTGTCCAGTTCTTATGCTATATTTATGTTGTTTCAGTCTTAGTTCAAGACTTTTACCAGTTTGACCGTAATAAACTTTATCGCATATTTTACAAGGAATAGACACATCCTTCATCATTTTGGAAGTGAGGCTTGCAACCACTGTCCATCTTCGAGGGAAAAATTGAATACATTCTCTAGCATGGTGTTAATGAGAGAGTTATATTCCTTAATTCGGACTGCTGAAGGCTGGGGAGCATCTCAGGAAATAGGTAAGTTTCAGGATTGACAGGCACCTGGTGAGTATGTAGAAGGCGTCATGTGTATCGATGTCTTTCATCCTGCCTTCCATCGTCCTGAGGTCTGAGATTTTTTTTCTAGGATTAGATCGATGGCATTGGACCCAAGAGGATCACCAAGGAGGGTGCTGTTGGCTGGATCAATGGCTCGTGCTCCTGGTAAAACAGCACTAATATTCCAGATCATCTGTCGATTGGTAGAAATTATTTCACAATTGTTGGGGTTTAAAGATAGGCCCAGGCTCTCTCCCATGTCTTTATTTTTTTCTGATGTCCTCTAGGAGAGATTCTGTAGTGGCAGCTAG
>WNWK01015540.1:42500-47561 GCA_009830355.1 Cherax destructor
TTCATCATGTCGTCTTCTATGACATAGACGGACATTGAGTGAGAGAAAACGGTGTTTTGGAGGGGATAACAACTCTAGAACACCACTAGACACTAAAACTACACCGATTTTCGCGAAAAAAAAAAATCCGAGCCCGGAGGCCTTTCACGCGCTATCTCGGAAGCAAGTTATTGACCTATTTGGTGAAACCCACCATTTATTATTGAAGTAAATGTAATAATATTGACAGGAACCATAAAACAATGATAGTTTTAAATTATCATGAAAGAAATTTGCAATATTCCAAATACTATTTTTGGATTTTAGTGGGAGTAAAGGGCAAGATATTTTGCATATAACAAAAACTAAGGAACTTTACTTTTTTGTAGAATAACTAGAGATAATTACACGAATACCTTCCGTGATAAAATAGCATTAGCATTGTTTTATATGTACCAAGTCTCAAATCCACCTTTCGTTGTGCCATTTAGGCTGAGGTAATGTTTAAATGGAATTTTCAGTAAATATTTTTTTTCTCTTTTGTTTTTAAGGCAATCTTATTGAAACTCACAGACAATAAGGTCGATAAACACGTCTTTACGTGGAAAAAAATGAACGAAATCTGACGAAAAAAAAATAATTGGTACCCCCTCCCCTTAACACCCACTTCACTATTGGCACACCACTGCCTCTCCTACCCTCACAGGTGGAGGTGGGCGCCATGCATTGTCGCCCCGCCAGTCCTCTGCCACAGGTGAGTTGTCCTGACTATCTGAACCAAGTTTGTTCTGTCACTTCTAGTTTTTTTTTATCCTGTTATTATTATTATTATTATTATAATCAAATAGAAGCGCTAAACCACAGGTTTTTTTTTTATCCTGTTGCTCTGGTTTTCTGGCCTGTGTTGTGTTCCATTCTTGAACAAACACTTCACAATAAAGCAAAATAAGTTACAGGACGAGAGTTTCTTACAGAAATTGGAGTCATGGATCACAGGAGCAGGATCTGCTGGCGTCATCTACTTTAGTTTGGGCTCTGTCACTCGCGGTACCTCAATGCCAACCCAATATCTCGACCTTTTCATCCAGGCTTTCAGTAAGCTGCCACAGCGAGTCATCTGGAAATACGAAGGAGACCTGCCAGACGTTTCTAACAACGTCATGATCAGCAAGTGGCTTCCTCAACAAGACGTTCTCGGTGAGTTTGTTTCTTTATCAGCTGAACTACAGCCTGGGCTCATTAATAATAATAATTGTCTTTATTTCTACAAGTACATGTACAATGTCAACAGATCATAGCTGATGTCATTGAGAAACTGTGTAGAAAGCCCCTTGTTATTCAGAGCATTTTGGGCAAATTAGATCAGTTTTGTCCCCAGGATGCGACCCAAACTAGTCGTCTAATACCCAGGTACCTACTTACTGCTAGTTGAACAGGGACAGCAGATGTCTTATGGAAACACGTCTTAATGTTTCTACCCGTACTGGGATCTAACCACAGACCTTAATGTGTGAACTGAGTGCGCTACCATCTAGTAAACATAGGTATACAGTGTTGACATCGTCGGATACTGTGTTTCTTACTTCGGCTGATGTGTACTGATCCTGCAACCCATCCTTTGATAGCAAGTTTATTTTCCACCTCTTTACAACTGGTAAATTTAACAAGATTAACGTCCAACAGAGGAAGGACGTCGTCACTTTTAAAATAGTACTAAACCATTCTTTTATTAATGACGGTGGAAGATGGTATAAACCTTGGTAATTGTTACGATCCTTACCTGTAGACCACTAATTAGTTTAGAGGTTATCGTAACAACAATACAGCAGGTGCTAGGAATTATCAAAGTACAAGGCGAAATGAGATCTTTAAAGGTTTTTCCAGATTTTATTTAAGAATATACTACGATATTTAGGACACTTAGTAAAATAAAATAATCTCAACCTCCTTACTCTTAGGAGGGTGTACACACTGTACAGTCCTTTACGTTCACTCTCATATAAGCACCACAAGTTACATTTGTCTGTACAGTCTTAATATAATAATACGTAAAGAGGATATATAAAACACTTCCTCTGAATTACAACACTTCACAATGTCAATAACGTCAATGTCAATAACGAGTTAGAGTTTATCACTAGACTTAAGCAGAGAATCAGTACACTTAAGGTCACTATCACTGTTTCCATACGAGTCACAACTCGCTAGTGATCCATAGTTCCGAAGTCTATTCTGTAGATAGAACTTGGGGGAAATAAGAGCCTCTGAAGATATGCTCACCATCCCAAAGGTGAGAGAACTGAAGAGTCTCTGAGAGCTTCAGAGGGTATGCTCACCATCCCAAAGGTGAGAGAACTAAGAGTCTTCTACGGTATGCTCACCGTACCAAGGGTGAGAGAACTCAGTTTCGGAGAACCTCAGAGGGTAAGCTCACCATACCAAAGGTGAGAGAACTGAAAAGCCTCTGAGGGTATGCTCACCACACCAGGGGTGAGAGAGAACTGAAGAGTCTCGGAGAGCCTCAGAGGGTATGCTCACCATACTATGGGTGAGAGAGAACTGACCTGAGTAGAACGCCTAGGTTTGACCTCTGCTCGGTATAGAAGGGGGAGGGGACAAACGAGCTGCTCAGTACTTCACCCCTTACCTCTTTAAGTCTCCTACCTAAACACATACATAACTAATATTGAGCCATATAATATTAAGAGAAAAACCTCGTTTTTTCATTAAACTATGACAGGGCGTAACAGTAATAAATACCGACAATTATGTTTAGAAAGACACTTCAGTAAACACGAGGACATATTTATTAGAAAACGTTTCGGTCCTGGGACCTTAGTCAAGGTCCTAGGACCGACATATTTCCTAATAAATATGTCCTAGTCTTTACTTAGTGTATTTCTAAACACGGTGGAACATTGGTTGCCTACTGACTTTTACATCTTAGTTTGATGCATTTTTTATTTAACGTTTTCACTTCTAGATGACATTTACTGCTCTATTTAGAGTTTGGCCCTCCCGTGTGGAGACAAATGGTTTTTATGATTTGGAGTGTATGAGCTGGACTTGAGTCCAGGAGGTGGGAAGCAGATTGTCTGCACTCTGAAGGAGGGGGGGGGATATAATGGTTTGGAGGTGTGTATTAGCTGTGGTATTGACGCGCCTCTGGCAAGACTGTGATGGAGTGAGGGACGGTGAAAAAATTTCATCTCTTCGTTTCACCTTTCCTCGGTGGGAAACAGCCAGTGTTCCAAAGAAAGTTTCTTGAACAATTCAGAACTATCTCACAAGTTGGGTGTGAAAATTGCAAGACATTTCAGTCAGCCTGGGAAATTAAATCTCTATCCTTCAACTGGTTATACATCTCTATTCTTCAACTGGTTATACATCTCTATCCTTCAACTGGTTATACATCTCTCTATTCTTCAGTTTTTCTGTTTTTTTTTTGTTTTTTTGCCAATATTCAAAAGTGAAATGCATTTTATGTGTCTAGGAGTGTTCTTTTTTTTTGTCAAATTAAGAACAGTAGGAATCCCATAAATCGATGATTTTCCCAAATTATCTGCCAGTCCTTGAGTCGTCACAGAGAGTTTCAGAAAAAGTTATACTGACAAGTGTTTATATAAGATGCATGTAAAACGTTGGGTAACTTCAATGATCTTATGTTTGCACTAATAAATTCCCTGGCCTTGTTTACACAGTGTTATCGAGTCGGCCCTTGCACAGAGCTCTGTAGATTCATACATCTTCCAGAACACACGTGTCTTAACCTGACCTAAATGTCGCCCAACCTCCATGTGTATGGACCACTTGAAGTTCCTAAACCTGTACTCCCTAGAACGCAGGCGGGAGAGATACATTATTATATACACGTGGAAAATTCTCGAGGGATTAGTACCAAACTTGCACACGAGTGTCACTCCCTACGAAAGCAAAAGACTCAGCAGGCGATGTAACATCCCCCCAATGAAAAGCAGGGAAGCCACTAGCACGTTGAGAGACAACACAATAAGTGTGGAGAAAATTCTCCAAAGGGGGGCTATGCGCCCTTACTACCCTTGTTAAGGGCCCTCACCCTTTCCTCCCTTAGGAAAGGGCCAGAGGAGGCGCGTCTGGCTGCATAAACAATTTAATTCAAGCCAGATGTACTGTCAACAGTGTGTCAAGAATTGTGCTGACCACAGCACCACGAGACACCTCGTGGCACCACATGGCTGCACGAGACTGCAAAAGGCAGCACGAGCGGTCAGATTGAATTTGGCCACCGCAAGAACGGGTCATACGACTTTAGGGGTCATGCAGCGCGAGGCGACGTAAATCAACATAGACATTACTCGTTCGCGTCCGTTATATCATTTAATCTCCACTAACGTCTGGAAATAAGATAAGAACTCTGTTCCAGCGCGTTTAGTGAATAACATCAACATTGCAGTATATTCAGAAGTGTGCGCAGCTTCAGACTGCAAAAAGGAGAAAAGTAGAGACAATCACAAGTGAACTCCATCGAAACAAGACGGTGATTCTTCAGCGGCATTCTACAATCAAGACAGCATTTCCGCCGTATATGGTGGAGCCAACACCAACACCATCGCTCAAAGTTACACGAGCAAGGTAAGAATTTGATGTTCTGGTCAAAACAGGGGACTGCGCAGTTCTTGTATTCAAGAACATTCAAATTTTTACCTAGGGACGGCGGTTATGCGTGGACTTTTTAGTCCAAAACAGTGAGTAAAACGCCTTTCAGTCCATCTAAGACTGAAATATGGACATATGCTCCTTTGGGGCAATAATTATAATCACTTGATGTTTACCTTACAGCCCTGTGGAGATTGAGGCCATAGATGGATCCCCTGAGAAGGTGTTGGTGGCGGCTGCGACATCTTGGATTCATCAATAAGCTAAGTAGTATTAGCGAACCATACATTCCATGTTATCGTAGGAGCCCATCCTCCACATATTGGTCCTTACGAACCGGAGGTTTGTTCATTACGAACCGGAAGTTTTGGTCCTTACGAATCGAAAGTTGATCGTATTCGAACCAGGAGAGTGGCCACATGGTGGTCCAAAGACATATACTACAGT
>WNWK01015541.1:0-47559 GCA_009830355.1 Cherax destructor
GGAATCATTCAAGACTCCGTACACCATATACGTCAGGCCCATACTGGAGTATGCAGCACCAGTTTGGAACCCACACCTGGTCAAGCACGTCAAGAAATTAGAGAAAGTGCAAAGGTTTGCAACAAGAATAGTCCCAGCGCTAAGGGGATTGTCCTACGAAGAAAGGTTAAGGGAAATCGGCCTGACGACACTAGAGGACAGGAGGATTAGGGGAGACATGATAACGACATAAAATACTGCGAGGAATAGATAAGGTGGACAGAGACCAGATTTTCCAGAGAGGGGACACAGAAACAAGGGGTCACAATTGGAAGTTGAAGACTCTTATGAGTCAAAGGGTTGTTAGGAAGTATTTCTTCAGTCATAGAGTTGTCAGGAAGTGGAATAGCCTAGAAAGCGACGTAGTGGAGGTAGGAACCATACCTAGTTTTAAGACGAGATTTGATAAAGCTCATTGAGCAGGGAGAGAGAGGACCTAGTAGCAATCAGTGAAGAGGCAGGGCCAGGAGCTATGAATCGACCCCTGCAACCACAAATAGGTGAGTACAAATAGGTGAGTGCACATACATACACACACATACATACACACACATACATACACACATACATACACACATACATACACACACACACACACAACTAACACTCACACACACACAAAACTAACACACACACACACATGTGTTGTGGGGGTTCTTGTTTAGATTTGGTAATATATTAAAGATGAGCTTGGTATGGTAGCGTTTAATTAGGCGTTAGCTATATGGGAGCTGAGAGCCTAGGCCTATGTCCGTCTGCACTGCCTATCTCGGTGGAACTGCCTGCTAGTCGTCCCGGCACTTGGGCGTTCAAAAAGGGAGGCCTATCATTGGCTAACGAAAGATCACATGGGCAGAGGTTGGTGATCACGTGAACAGCTATGGTATAGCCGTTAGAAATACGAACCGTACACACACACACACACACACACACAAAACTAACACACACACACACACAAAATTAACACACACACACAAAAATAACACACACACACACAAAATTAACACACACACACACAAAACTATCACACACACTCACACACACACACACATACAGGCCAACACAGACTCTTTCCCTCTGCTCCCTCCCTCCACCTCTCCCCCACTCCCTTCCCTGAACCCTCCCTCTCCCACCCTCCTTCTCCCCCCTCTTCCTCTCACATTCTCCACCTCTCCTCCACTCTCTCCTCATATTCCCCCCTCCCCACCTCTCTTCCATTTCTCTACTGTCTCCAGTTTCTCCTCTCCCTCCCTCCACCCTCACACAAACACTCAGGCAATCACACCACAAAACAACCACACAAAAATACATAGTTTTTCACTCTGTGGCATCTTAAAAAAAAAAGAAGTGCCAGAGAGCAGGACGGAAAACTAGAGGATTGGAGGATGAGTCTGCGAAGCAAGATTGGGCAGCAAAGCTCATGGAAAGGGAACAAGAGTGGGGAAGGAAGCTAGAGGAGCTTAGCATGAAAATGGAGGAGATGATAACTGCAGAAAGCAAGAAAATGGAGGAGAGGATAGCTGCAGAAAGCAGGAAGTGGGAGAAGCAAGTCACAACAGCAGAGACTAAGATACAGAGAATAGAAGAGGAGCTGAAAAATTTGAAACAGTCTAAAGAACTAAGAAGCAATGTGGACATGGTATCAGAAACTGCTACCTCAGACACAAAGAAGGGGACTGTAGAAAATGGAGTGAAACTGCATGCAGAGGCCCTATCAGACCATCGTGGAGCCCGAGAAAAAGAGAGGATCACATCAGGAACAATCGAGGGGAGTGTAGAAAAAGGGAGAGCTAAGCTATACGTAGAAGCCCTAACAGACCACAGCAGTGCACAGGGAAAGTTAAGAAGGGAAAGCGACAAGCCACTGGGCCAAGGGATAACAGAAAGTGAAGAGATTGAAGAAAGGATAGCTGCAATGGAGGCAACTAAATCGAATCAGGGGTTACATAGGGACAGGCAGTGGGAGAATGAGAGAGATCAGTCTTTGTTTATGGGCTCTTGAAGCAAGAAGACAAGGGGAGAAAAAAGCAATTGAAAACATCATGAAAGCAATAGGAGAAGATGACATGACCCAGCTGGCAAATTTTCTGAGAATAGGGGGGTTTGCAAGAGGAAGAATCCGGCCAGTCAAAGTGATTATCAAGGCAGAATTGACTCGAAGCAGGATCCTGCACGAGAAAGCAAGACTAAGGGATATATCAGAGTACTGGAAGGTGTATTTCGACTGCGACAGAACATGAGAAGAAAGACAGAAACTGAAAGAGAGGGTACAGAGACAAGAGAGGGTACAGAGACAAAAGGAGGAAAGAGAGACGGACAGGAGAACCCAGACTCAGGAGGAAGCCCAAATACAATCACCTTCAGATGTCTCCCAACCTGGACAACCCCATTGCAGCCAAACAATCTAACCCAAAACACACATGCCATACCCAATGCTTCCATCCACCTCATTACAAACTCCACCTTCACACCAACCACCCATAGTTCCTCATCAGGTCTCCCACTTACCTAACCCCAACGTACCCCCCAGACTACAGTATTAGAAAAGAAGTTGAAGGTTTGGTATACAAATGCAGATGGTATAACAAATAAGTGTGAGGAGTGGCATGAAAGAATAAAGGAGACATCCCCAGACATAATAGCACTCACAGAAACGAAACTCACCAGGATGATAACAGATGCAATCTTTCCACCCGGATATCAAATCCTCAGGAAAGATAGAGGGAGCAGAGGGGGAGGAGGAGTTGCACTGCTCATTAAGAACTGGTGGGGATTTGAGAAAGTGGAAGGAATGGATGGAATGGGTGAAAGGGACTACATAGTAGGAACAATTCAGTCTGAGGGCCATAAGGTGGTAATTGCTGTAATGTACAACTCACCACAGAACTGCAGGAGGCCAAGAGATGAATACGACGAGAGCAACAGAGCAATTTTTTTATATATTTTATTTAAAAACCATTACAACAATACACAAAACACAAAAACAACATGTACCAACAGCTTAATATACTATTCGACAGACACTGTACAAAATATATATTGGCAAAGGCAAAACTCATATAACCTCAACCTACCCATGTAACCTTACTTACAATATTATACACAAAAATATACCAACACAAAAATATGTCACATTTTGTTAATATGTTTATATGTCCGTACATTACACATATACATGATTCTACTTATGCTTATTTAACCAGAAAATAAAACATAGGTAAGCATGGTACACTATATAACAAAGTCTGTAAGGCAGACTTCCCCTTATATATGTTTAAACAACCCTAAATTACACACTAATATTATTATGTACATAACACCAAGCCAACCATTACTTACTCAGTGGCTCACAAGAAATGAACATGAAAGTAGTTACCCCCCGCTTACTCAGTGGCTCACAAGAAATGAACATGAAAGTAGTAACCCCCCGCTTACTCAGTGGCTCACAAGAAATGAACATGAAAGTAGTACCCCCCCCCTGAAAAACAAAAATAACATGACCCAAAAGAAGTCTTAAAAATATATCCTATTCGACATTGATAATCCACTTATAATTTGTCTAACTTATATATCCCCCGCCTACCCATGAACCCTACTAACAACATTATACACCAAACTATTACCAACACAGGAAGAAATTTCAAATATAAGTATACTTGTCCGTACATAACATATATACAAGACTCTACTTAAACATAATTTGACAAAAACAAAATATCTTTACTTAATATGCATGTTACACAATATAACAATTCCAAAGGGCAAGCTACCCCTTGCAATGTTTAATAACCATATATTACCCACTAATATAATTACGTACATAACTTCATGCCACCCATCGCACATTGCCTGTGCCATGATACACAAAACTGGATATGAAATTTGAACCCCCCCTTACACACTATATATCAATATGGCACCAAACACTCCCCCCCTTCCCCTTCCACTAAACCCCCTTGCCCTTCATATCCTAGGATCTAAACTGGGTAAAACAAAAAACCCCAGATAGTAACTAAAACACAAAAACCCCTAAGTACACAAAATATAGAAAACATTCCCTCACCATATCGAAACCCATGCAGGTATATGTGAATTTAATAGAAGGTGCTCTCAAGACATATCTGTACTGGGCAACACAAACCCATATTCCTCTTCTTTTAACAAAAAGTTAACGTACCATTCCCTATCAGGGACACTAAAGCCAAGCTCATTCTCCTCCCAAAAAATACAGACGTAACAACATGTTATGGAGCATACCCCCATACCCTAATGCTATACCTGCCTAAACAGGCATTACATTAATGAAGGATCTGTATGTATTGATATCGAAATGGATGTAGGCGGGGGATCCCTTCTGTTTTGGAGGTCTCATGTTTGGAGGTGTCTTGTTGCATGGCACCTTGATATAATAACGGAAAAGGGATGTGGAACCCATTGGGTGTTTTATGCTGTATTTTTTGTGTCTAGGTATAAAGGTGTATGTATTTAATCGCGTATAATCATAGGTTTATTTTTCGGAGAATGATCAGGTTCTTTTGTGTCTGTGTATTGTAATTATGGTTTTTACATGTAATATAAAAAATTACTAAGTTCCTTAGAGAATGATTTTGTAAATGGTCCGTGTACAGGCCATGAGTAGTAAGGATTAACCTACCTACCCCTACCCATCTCACGTACCCGACCCCCTCACCTCCCGCACCCCAAAACCCGACCTCCCCCACCAGCCCCTACTCTCCCCTTCCAATCCCCCACTCGCACCCCACCCCCAACCCCGATCACCTCAACATATCCCGTACCATTAAATCCCTATACTCTTGCACAAAAGCCTTCTCCCATGCTTCACCATACACCACTCTATTACGGCATTTGGTCCTGTAAAACCCCGCCCCTAAGGCCCAAATTCTAACATTCCCCTCCACCTCCCTCATATCCCAAGAAATGTGATTAAAATCCATCACCAAATAAGACACCCCTCGACGTATGCCTTTCGATAATTGCCCCAAATTTAAACTCAAAGCTCTTACCACTGACACCCCCCTCCCCCCACCGACCTCAATAGCCTCCCAAACCAGTCCCTCACGACCCCCATACTTCTACAAAAATATATTGCATGATATGCCGTATCTGCCTCCCCACACCTTATACACCTCCCATCCCCAATTAACCCCATAACATGTAACTGTTCCCTAGATGCCAGTATACCCTGTAAAAAACGAAAACCCGTTTCCCTCACCTTTGGATGCACCTTTAATTTTCCAAACCACTTCCATATCGCCTTCCAATCATATAAAGGATAAACCCCATACCCCTGCACCACCTTTCCTTCCCTACCCAGCCAATCCAAACGACTGACCCTACACCTCCCAGGCTCCGGCATCACCAACAATTCTCTTAATATCACCTCACAAAACAAAACATCCCTCCCACCCCACCACCTTTGCACCTCCTTCATTACTAAACCAACTCTCCTCCCCCTATCTCCTCCCCTCATCAGATAGTCATGCCTTACAAACACACTTCTCAAGCTACTCCTCAAAGGCACTAGCCCCACCACTCCCCACCTAACCCCTAATTCCACTATCTTCCTACTCAGCCAGTGCCTCCTATATCCCCACACGTAATTCAAAAAATGCTTCAACAAACGCACCACATCCACCTCCAACAAAGGATATACCACGGCTCTAAACCATAACTTTGAATACACCAAAGCATTAACCACCACCTCCCATTGCAATAAGGTTACCTCCCCCACCCCCAACCTCTCATTCTTGCTTACGCCGCATCCACCACCAATTGAGAATTAACCCTTCTTGTCTCCCCCGGTTCTGCACTGAAGACTATCCCACATATTTTAATTGGCTGTACACAACCCCATCCTTCCCTCCTCCCCAACGTTCCTCCCACCCAGCTACCTATCTCTAATAGTTTTGATTTACTCTTATTGACCCTCATCCCAGTAGCCTCCCAAAAAAATTCCACCAACCTATTTATTACACATAACTGCCTCTCAGATGTTACCAACACTGTGGTATCATCCACATACCCAATAATGCTCCCCACCTCCTCTCCCTCCCCCACCACCCCAGTTAAGCCCTCCTCAACTAATCTATAGAACGGATCCTGCAACAAAGCAAACAAAATTTGCGACAATAGGCAGCCTTGCCTAAGACCTCGTTTCATCTCCACTGCCCTTTCCACACTCCTGTTTATTTGCACTCAAACTAACACCCCCTCATACAAGGTCCTAACCCATCCCACCACCACTTCGCCAAAACCTTGCCGCCCCAGAATATCTAATAACATCTCCCTATTCACCTTGTCATATGCACTCTGCCAATCCAACCCCAACACCCCCGTCCTTAGCCTCTTCCATAAACTCCTTTATCCATCTATGCCCAGTTCTAATACTTCTACCTGGTACCCCCAGTTGACCTTGATGCAATATACTCCTTAACCCTAACTTTATTCTATTCGCCAAAATCTTTGCAAAAATCTTATAATCTGCTGTTAACAATGCTATGCCCCTATAATCACTGAGACCCACCTGGACCTCCCCCCCTTTTGCCACTAAAACAAGCACCCCTGTTCTCATCGACTTTCCCATATAGCCCACCTCCTTGATCTTGTTCACTAACTTAACCAGCACCCCTTTCAATACCTGCCAATAATCCACATATAAATCCCCAGGCAACCCATCAATACCCGGTGACTTCCCCAATCTTAAACCCTTCACTGCCTCCCATACCTCCTCCTCCAAAATCTCCCCCTCACAAACCCTTCTCTCCTCCTCCCCTAATAAACTTCCTATGCCACCAGGACCCCCTCCTGAAGTGCAAATTTATCCCTGAACCACCTTTCAGCATATCCCCCCCATTCCTTCCGTAGTCCTCAATACCCTTCCCTCCAATTCCACCTTCAAATAATCAATCAGCATATTCTTCCTTCTCTGCTGGAAATTCTTCAGTACCACCCTCGATACCTTATTCCCCCATAACACCTCTTCCATACCACTTCTAACCCATAAAGCCTGAAATCTCTCCTCCTGTATACCTCTTAACCTATTACGTATATCCCTCACTTCATCATGATGTCTTCCTGCCCAAGCCCCTCCCTGATACTCCCCCAAAAGCCCCTCCAGATACCTTTGATATCCAAAATGATTCCTTGCTTCTTCCTTACCCGCCCTCTCAAAAAATTTCCAAATTTTTCACCTTCCCAATCTCCGTCCACCACTTCACAACCCCTTCAGTCACCCCTCTCCCCTCCTTCCACAAATCCTCCCACCACCCTTGAAAAAACTCCTCCCCCCCTTCCCTCACCAATAAACTAGTATTTAATTTCCAGTAACCCTTATATACACGAACAACCCTCTCCCAATCCCCCTCAAATAAAAGGCCCCTATGATCTGAAAACCACAAATCTATACAATCCACCTTTCTCACTTCCACCATTCTTGTCACATAAGTTCTATCTAACCTAGCTGCGTAATTATGCCTAACATAAGTATATTCCACGATCTCCCTCCCTCCCCCCACCACATCCACCAGACCCACAGCCCTCAAGACGTCCTTAGATATTCCAAAACACACCCCCCTCCCCTAGGCTCCACATCCCTGATCCTTATTACACTATTCCAATCCCCTCCGACAATGACCACTTGGGGCAAACTACGAAAGACATACAGTGGACCCTCGGTTAACGAATACCCCGGAAATCGTGCAATTATGTAAGTATAATTTTGTAAGTTCTTGTGGAAGTGTATTTTTGGGGGTCTGAAATAGACTAACCTACGTGAAATTTTTCCTTAAGGGAGTAAATTCGTTCGGTAATGGCACTTGAGCAGACTTCAGGAGTGAAGTTTTTACGAAACTCGGGGGTCCACTGTATGTCAAATCATTATACACAAAATCATTTTTAATACTCCTATTTGCCACTGCTGGCATATATACCCCCAGAAAATTAACCTGCATCCCCCCCACAGCCCATTCACCCTTACTACCCTCCCTCCCACTGCCTCCCATGTTGACATAAGGAAAGGACTACCCTTTCTAATACCCACCAAAACTCCTCCCTTGAAAGCCCCAGCATCGCAAGCATACACCTTGTAACCTTTTACCACTATCTCTCCATTCCTAAGATAATTGTGTTCCTGTAAAAACACAACATCCACACGCAATCTCTTCAAAGTGACAGCCACTAATGCTCTTTTGACCTCATTCCTAAGGCCTTTCACATTGATCGTTAGACACTTGAAAGATATGACTGGTGCTTTCCCTTCTGCTTCACTGGTCTCATATCTCCTTTCCCATAAGGCTTCCCATCCCTACTCCTCCCTTTCCCCTTCAAATTTTTTCCACATCCAGTATCCATGCCTTTACTACCCTTTCCTTGGACCACCTCAGTCTACACCTTCTTACCGGTTCGTTGAGCTGCTGTTAGAACGTCCTCGTCTGATTCATCTCCAGACCTTTTCCTCGACTCACCTTTATCACCCATTACCTCCATATCGTCAACCCTATGCACCTCCGCTACCACAACAGAAACCGACCGCTGCTGCTCAATGCCCTTCCCCCCTGTTCTGGCGGGGTACTCTGCTCACTGCCAATTACCTTGGGAACCTCTTGCTGCCCCCTATGTTCAACTCCCGAAACCTCCTCCAGTAACAGAGGATCACTACCGATGAAGGCTTGCACGTCTTCCAAAATTTCTGCCTCCTCCCTACACTCCTGAGGCCCAGAATCCATTGATGCCTCACGGCTACCATCCAGTGCTACTGATAAGACCTTATCGTGCACACCCTGTTCTGCCTCCGCTTGATCCACCTCCGCACTCCACACACGCTGTACCAAGCCCTCCTTCACACCAACATCCGTCACACCAACTTCCTCAGTCTGCTGTTGCTTGCTGCATTCCATACGCTGTACACCAACAACGTAATCTGGCCTTTCCTCTGCCCTTCTACATTGACAATCCACCGCCAAATGTCCCGTCTGGCCACACAGCCGGCAGGTCCTTATCTGTCCAACGTAGGTGACATAAACCTGCGTGCAAAACCCTTTCATTAGTACATACGAGGGTATGGGACTCTGTAACGTCATCTTGACGGAATACGTACCCTCCAACATGCCAGCATAAATTCCATTCATCCATCTGCCAACTGTAATGGCATGTACTACCCCATACTGCTGCAATTCATCCATGATGTCACATTCCCTGGCTTCAAATGGAACATTCTTCAACTTAATCCATTTATACGTCGCTGATACATCACGCACACATACCTCCAATCCCTGCATGACCATCAATCGTTGATCCTGATACTTATCCACGATTCGAGTGTAAGCCGCCGTACAAGCAAATTTGACGAACAGCCGCCTCACACCATTCAGCAATATTCCATATAATTCTAAATGGTCCACACCCAGAGTGTCTCGTAGAATCGCCGGCAAGACTACATCCACATTAGACTGATGTACTGCTCCCTGTAGCACTTCAATGCCAATCGTGTTGACATGACGTCTATACCCCTCCACCATCACCAAGAAAATGAAGTTTCACCAGACAGCCGCCAGGGGTCTCCACGAAGCTCCTGCACACTACCAAGGCTGGGAGTGGAATGCTCCAACAGAGCAATGGTAGACACACTAGCCAAGGTGGCCAGAAGAGCCCACATGGAAAAAGAAGAGTTACTAGTTATGGGTGATTTCAATCACAAGGAGATTGACTGGGAAAACCTGGAACCCCATGGAGGTCCTGAATCATGGAGAGCCAAGATGATGGATGTGGTACTGGAAAACCTCATACATCAACATGTTAGAGACACTGCCAGAGAGAGAGGTGGGGATGATCCAGCAAGACTGGACCTAGTATTCACCTTGAGTAGTTTGGACATTGAGGATATCACGTATGAAAGGCCCCTTGGAGCTAGTGATCATTTGGTTCTGCGTTTTGATTATACAGTTGAGCTACAAGTGGAGAGGGGAGCAGGAATAGGAAGGGAGAAACGAAACTACAAAAGGGGGGACTACACAGGCATGAGGAACTTCCTACAAGATGTTCAGTGGGAGAGAGAATTGGCAGGAAAACCAGTAAAACAAATGATGGAATATGTGACAACCAAATGCAAAGAGGCAGAGGAGAGGTTTGTCCCCAAGGGAAACAGAAGTAACGGGAAGACCAGAACGAGTCCTTGGTTCTCCCAAAGCTGTAGGGAGGCAAAAACTAAGTGCACTAGAGAATGGAAAAAGTACAGAAGACAAAGGACCCAGGAAAATAAAGAGATTAGCCAAAGAGCCAGAAACGAATATGCACAGGTAAGAAGGGAGGCTCAGCGACAGTACAAAAATGATATAGCATCAAAAGTCAAGTCTGACCCAAAGCTGTTGATCTGGAACTTAGAGATAGTGATTAAGTTTCCGCTTAAAACATCCATTCTGGTTAACATTTCTGAAATCTGCTGGTAGCAGGAGACTCTGCCTCCCATGATGCTCACAGTGTTCACTGCTCATGACACTGATTTTCAACATTCTACATTTTCGGGGGTCACCGCCCCGCGGCCTGTTGTACAGCCACATCAGGAGGAAAACAACAGTCAAGGACCAGGTAATCAGGCTGAGGAAGGAAGGTGGAGAGTTCACAATAAATGACCAAGAGGTATGTGAGGAGCTCAACATGAGATTTAAAGAAGTATTTACAGAGGAGACAGGAAGGACTCCGGGAATTCAGAATTGGGAGGTATACCAACAAGTGCTGGATGAAATACACACAACCGAGGAGGAGGTGAAGAAGCTGTTATGTGAACTCGATACCTCAAAAGCGGTGGGACCGGACAACATTTCTCCGTGGGTCCTTAGAGAGGGAGCAGAGATGTTGTGTGTGCCACTAACAAAAATCTTCAACACATCCATTGAAACTGGGCAACTACCTGAGGTGTGGAAGATGGCAAATGTAGTCCTAATTTTTAAGAAAGGAGACAGACACGAGGCATTAAACTACAGACCTGTGTCACTGACGTGTATAGTATGCAAAGTCATGGAGAAGATCATCAGGAGGAGAGTGGTGGAGCACCTAGAAAGACACAAGCTTATAAACGACAACCAGGCATTTGTTGCTATCGCTATGAAACTGAAGCAGCAGGATAATTCAAAACATCTCATCCAAAACATCTATTTCCTGGGTTATCCTGGGTGGTTAACTCTCTAGAATAAAAATCCAAATAAATCTTATCATATCTTTACTGAGGTGACTAAAATGCCAGGAGTAAGGGACTAGTAACCCCTTCTCCTGTATAAATTACTAAATTTAAAGGGAAAACTTTTGTATTTCCATTTAGGTCACCCTGCCTACTGGAGTTTTATGACATGGTAACAGAAGTAAGACACGAGAGAGAGGGGTGGATAGACTGCATTTTCTTGGACTGCAAGAAGGCGTTCGACACAGTTCCTCACAAGAGGTTAATGCAAAAGCTAGAGGATCAAGCACACGTAACAGGAAAGGCACTGCAATGGATCAGAGAATATCTGACACGGAGGCAACAACGAGTCATGGTACGTGACGAGGTGTCAGAGTGGGCACCTGTAACAAGTGGGATTCCACAAGGGTCAGTCCTAGGACCTGTACTGTTTTTGGTATATGTGAATGACATAACGGAAGGGATACTCAGAAGTGTCCCTGTTTGCAGATGATGTGAAGTTAATGAGAAGAATTAAATCAGTTGAGGATCAGGTAGGACTACAAAGAGACCTAGACAGGCTACACGCCTAGTCCAGTAAATGGCTCCTTGAATTTAACCCTGCCAAATGTAAAGTCATGAAGATCGGGGAAGGGCAAAGAAGACCGCAGACAGAGTATAGTCTAGGTGGCCAAAGACTGCAAACCTCACTCAAGGAAAAAGATCTTGGGGTGAGTATAATACCGAGCACATCTCCTGAGGCACACATCAATCAGATAACTGCTGCAGCATACGGGCGGCTGGCAAACCTAAGAATAGCGTTCCAATACCTCACTAAGGAATAGTTCAAGACTCTGTACACCATATACGTCAGGCCCATACTGGAGTATGCAGCACCAGTTTGGAACCCACACCTGGTCAAGCACGTCAGGAAATTAGAGAAAGTGCAGAGGTTTGCAACAAGACTAGTCCCAGAGCTAAGGGGATTGTCCTACGAAGAAAGGTTAAGGGAAATCGGCCTGACGACACTAGAGGACAGGAGGGTTAGGGGAGACATGATAACGACATATAAAATACTGCGAGGAATAGATAAGGTGGACAGAGACAAGATGTTCCAGAGAAGGGACACAGAAACAAGGGGTCACAATTGGAAGTTGAAGACTCCTATGAGTCAAAGGGATGTTAGGAAGTATTTCTTCAGTCATAGAGTTGTCAGGAAGTGGAATAGCCTAGAAAGTGACGTAGTGGAGGCAGGAACCATACATAGTTTTAAGACGAGGTTTGATAAAGCTCATGGAGCAGGGAGAGAGAGGACCTAGTAGCAATCAGTGAAGAGGCGGGGCCAGGAGCTATGACTCGACCCCTGCAACCACACCTAAGTGAATACATCGCTTCAGATTCATTTTTAACTTTTCGTAAACAAATTTTGTTTCACATGATTTAAATTAGTTAATAAGGGAAGTACTGGAAGTGCGCAGCGACGGAGGCAGTGTTGACCCCGCGGCCCGGCGCCGCGCTCTCTTCTTTATATGACATATATAACTGATAGCTGAAAATTACCTAATGTGGAAATAAGAAAATTTATTATTGGAATGTTTTGATACATGACGTCACTACTGAATTCTGTCTGTCTGTCTTTCTGTCTGTCTGTGTCTCTGTCTCTCTCATGCTTCTGACGGTGACGTCACGCTGAGTCCTGCCTTCTGGCCGTGCTTCTGATTGTGACGTCACATAAACCCCCCTCCCTCATGATATTGTTGTGGATTACGTCACATTAGCTATGATATTGTTGAGGATGACGTCACATTAACCCCTCCCCATAATACTGTTGAGGGTGACGTCACATTAACCCCTCCCCATAATACTGTTGAGGATGACGTCACACTAAGCCCCTCCCCCATAATATTGTTGAGGGTGACGTCACATTAGCTATGATATTGTTGAGGATGACGTCACATTAACGCCTCCCCCATAATATTGTTGAGGGTGACGTCACATTAATAACCCCTCCCCCATAATACTGTTGAGGGTGACGTCACACTAAGCCCCTCCCCCATAATATTGTTGAGGGTGACGTCACACTAAGCCCCTCTCCCATAATATTATTGATTGTGACGTCACAGTAAGGCCTGGCGTAGATAGGGACATAAATCACTGTAACATTGCAGACGATATTAGAATTTGTAAAAGTGGCAACAACAGAGGTTAATGTCATTCTTATGCACACTATACCCTTAGTGTGGGTGGTAGTCACACCATACCCATGGTGTGGGTGGTAGTCACACCATACCCATAGTGTGGGTGGTAGTCACACCATATCCATAGTGTGGGTGGTAGTCACACCATACCCATGGTGTGGGTGGTAGTCACACCATACCCATGGTGTGGGTGGTAGTCACACCATATCCATAGTGTGGGTGGTAGTCACACCATACCCATAATGTGGGTGGTAGTCACACCATACCCATGGTGTGGGTGGTAGTCACACCATACCCATGGTGTGGGTGGTAGTCACACCATATCCATAGTGTGGGTGGTAGTCACACCATACCCATAATGTGGGTGGTAGTCACACCATACCCATGGTGTTGGTGGTAGTCACACCATACCCATGGTGTGGGTGGTAGTCCCACCATACCCATAGTGTGGGTGGTAGTCACACCATACTCATAGTGTGGGTGGTAGTCACACCATACCCATAGTGTGGGTGGTAGTCACACCATACCCATAGTGTGGGTGGTAGTCACACCATACCCATAGTGTGGGTGGTAGTCACACCATACCCATAATGTGGGTGGTAGTCACACCATACCCTTGGTGTTGGTGGTAGTCACACCATACCCATGGTGTGGGTGGTAGTCCCACCATACCCATAGTGTGGGTGGTAGTCACACCATACCCATGGTGTGGGTGGTAGTCCCACCATACCCATGGTGTGGGTGGTATTCGCACCATACCCATGGTGTGGGTGGTAGTCACACCATACCCATAATGTGGGTGGTAGTCACACCATACCCATGGTGTTGGTGGTAGTCACACCATACCCATAATGTGGGTGGTAGTCACACCATACCCATGGTGTGGGTGGTAGTCACACCATACCCATAATGTGGGTGGTAGTCACACCATACCCATGGTGTGGGTGGTAGTCACACCATACCCATGGTGTGGGTGGTAATCAAAAGATTAGAGGCACTTAATGGGTCCAGGGGCCAGCCACAAAGTTTTTATAGGTAAACAAGTTACAGTGGTAATGGACTATTTACATGTTTATATCTGGTGACAATGGTAATTAGTTATTTGTGCAGACGTGAATTAGGTCACAAAAATATTACCTTATATTTTAGCACGGTATGATTGTAAAAATGTTTTTAAGTGGTTATGCGGTATTTACAGTGGCAAAGTCAGGGTATTTTTCCAAAATGGTTGGTAGTTTGCCACTGTGGACAAAATACTTTAACATTTCATTAACATTTTTGAGTGAGTTGTCTCTGAATTCATTAATGTGATTGCATTCCAGCACATAATGACGCAAGGTGTGAAAATTGCCAGTTTGACAAAGTTTACATTTAGTTTGGTCTACATTTTCTGGTGGCGGTGATTTAACCTGCCAGAGATACTTGTATCCCAGCCGAAGCTGGGCGGTAGTGCTTATTTTGTTGGATGAACCATAGACGTGTGTCTCCTGCATGATTGATGGTAGGTGGACTAACCGGTGTCAATCTCCCTCAGTCTCAAGTCAGTAAAGTTCATTTGATATTCCTTTCGTATTATTGTTCTCAAACTACTAACTGACATCCCAAGATTGTAATCTACTCCTTCTTTGAAGACCAATGTGAGATGGAATCTACAGGTGTACATTGACTCCACTGTCAAAAAATCCTACCATACCTGTGTCTGGCTTCTGACACAAGTATGCCACAATTGACACTCAAGCAATTGAGAACATTTACTGATGATAAAGATTCATTACAAGGCAAACAGTTCAGTATGAATGGTAGAAGCTCAGTAGCTGATGTGTGCTCCAATTTCTTTGTGAGAGTCATCACTCTGTATGACAACAACATCACTACCAGCTGCACCAGTGGGTTGGTGAACAGAACAATCTTCATACATAATTTGTGAGAAATAATGTGCTGTGTGACTAAGTCATCAACACAGCTTAAGTTTTTTTTTTTTTTTTGAGACGGGGAGGGACAGCGAATTGGAATGGAGTAATTTCCCCTGAAGCGTGAAAGTGTCGCTGTTGTCTTACTTGACATAGATCACGTATCTAGTTCATGCTGAGGTCAGCTCCAGTTTTTATGATCCATCTGGAGGAGTGCTCACCAGTGCTGAAAGAAAGTTTGGAGGGCTTCTGTGCAAGGGTTTGAATGTGCTTTCCTGAGGATACTGGGGATATTATTTTCCCATATTTAGATTTTTTTTGCAAAAACGAGGGCACCCTAGGATAATCCTCATTGATTCTTTCTGCCATTTTTCCAGCCTTCCAAGCTTCCAGTTTGACACAAGAGAAAGTAGTGGTTCAGCATAATAAACAAATGATCTAATGTAAGCAAAATACATACATCATTTTCACAATTTTAATATTAGCTCCATGCTTGGGATGAAAACCTGCCACAACTCTAATTGCTCTCAGCTCAGCAAGACAAAGTTTTACTACAATAAATCCAAGTAGTGGGACCTGAAAGCCTAGATACATGTATCTTGTTACATATTCTAGCCGAGACCCATAATGCATCTGGATCCTGCGTACTGCGCCTCTTTGTCGAGGACATTTGTTAAGTATCTTCGTTTTCTCAGCAGAGATAATCTACCCCAGATCCTAACACGAGCCTAGCACTGGCTAGGAATAGCATTTAGCAAAACATTAATTAGAATAAGGAATGGAGTGGGACTGAGGCCACCTCCATGTGGGGTTCCTACTTCAAAGTCTTTAGTTACCTCATGTCCTAACAACACTAGCGATCTGTTAGGACAGGTAGCCTTTAATTCAAAAAGCTATTAAGCTGCAAGATAATGATAATGTAGTTTGGGACTCAAGGTCAAGGAAAGTAGTGTAGGAGCTGTCAAGGTCAAGGAAGGTAGTGTAGGAGCTGTCAAGGTCAAGGAAAGTAGTGTAGGAGCTGTCAAGGTCAAGGAAAGTAGTGTAGGAGCTGTCAAGGTCAAGGAAAGTAGTGTAGGAGCTGTCAAGGTCAAGGAAGGTAGTGTAGGAGCTGTCAAGGTCAAGGAAAGTAGTGTAGGAGCTGTCAAGGTCAAGGAAAGTAGTGTAGGAGCTGTCAAGGTCAAGGAAGGTAGTGTAGGAGCTGTCAAGGTCAAGGAAAGTAGTGTAGGAGCTGTCATCTGGGGGTCAAGGTCAAGGAAAGTAGTGTAGGAGCTGTCAAGGTCAAGGAAGGTAGTGTAGGAGCTGTCAAGGTCAAGGAAAGTAGTTGTAGGAGCTGTCAGCAAGTAGGAGCTGTCAAGGCAGGAAGGAAGTGTAGGAGCTGTCAAGGTCAAGAAAGGTAGTGTAGGAGCTGTCAGTGAGAATGATGGTTGAGACTGTACGCACTTTACTCATGCATGAAGCTCAACAAGAGGAGGAGGGCCCGGGGAAAAATTTGGGTTTAAATGCTGAGCCATAGAATTTATGGAATTATTTAGAATCTTCCTCTCAAATGTTTTACACCAACAACTAGTAAGAGATATTGATCGAAATACATTTTGTTATTTGGACTTTAGAATGAGAATGAGGCTATTGGTCCATGATTTAGAGAGTTTATCAGTTACATAGCTAATGTTGTATAATTTAAGTAAAGAATTACCTGGTACTCGACATAGCAGTCTAAGTATGCTTTAAATATAGAATAAAAAGGAAGAATACCGTGACTGGAACAAAAAGTTTGTCTCCTACGCTCCGGTTATTTGTGTGTTGTAATACCTTCCTCCCCAGGCGACGTGGATTTGCCCTTAGTTCCGCATCGAGTTTAAACATAGTGACTGGAAAGTTACAGTCATCGTCCTTGCTGAGCATAAAACAAATCAGTCTCTCCCTGGCATCATATTTGTCCTTTAATTTCGTCTGTGTGGTACTGAGAAGCTTGTCATAGCTAGATGTAGCAGCCCAGGCGCTAACTTATTCGCTCTGTGTTAAGAATGAGGGTGCGCTATCTGACCAACCCTGTAACAGGGCATCCGAGATGAAATAAAGTAAGTCTTCCAGTGGGTCACTGACAACAGTATGATATTCATTGAGGACAAATTTCAGCTAATGCGTCACAGAAAAATGAAGGAAATATAAACTAGATCACAAGGAAGTAAATCATATGTGAGAGACCTGGGAGTGATGATGTCAGAAGATCTCATGTTCAAGGAGCACTGCAATGTTTTTATGGCAACTGCAAAGAAAATTGTATGTTGGATAACTAGAACCTTCAAAATAAGAGATGA
The DNA here is from genome assembly GCA_009830355.1 of Cherax destructor. Taxonomy (NCBI): domain Eukaryota; kingdom Metazoa; phylum Arthropoda; class Malacostraca; order Decapoda; family Parastacidae; genus Cherax; species Cherax destructor. The sequence goes on from WNWK01015541.1 coordinate 17,636, forward strand.
CAAGCCAATGATGGCACTCTCCAGATTACTCGTTCTCTCTAGGCTAGCATATTGTTGTGTACTAACAGCCTCCTTCAAGACAGACGAAATTTATGACCTGAAAAATGTACATAGAACCTTTACAGCTTCTGCTCACCTAGCCTCCTGCCCCTCCCCACCTAACCTGCTGCCCCTGCCCACCTAACCTGCTGCCCCTGCCCACCTAACCTGCTGCCCCTGCCCACCTAACCTGCTGCCCCTGCCCACCTAACCTGCTGCCCCTGCCGCCGAGCCTGCTGCCCCTAACTACCTAACCTGCTGCCTTTGTCCTCCTAGCCTGCTGCTCCTGCTCACTTAGCCTGCTGCCCCTTCCCACCTAACCTGCTGCCCCTGCCTACCTAACCTGCTGCCTCTGTCCTCCTAGCTTGCTTCCCCTGCTCATTTAGCCTGCTGCCCATGCCCATCGAACCTGCTGCCCCTGGTCATCTAGCCTGCTGCCCCTGCCACCTAGCCTACTGCCCCTGCCCATCGAACCTGCTGCCCATGCTCACCTAGCCTGCTTCCCCTGCTCACCTAGCCGGCTGCCCCTGCTCACTCAGCCTGCTACCCTACCCACCTAGCCTGCTGCTTCTACCTGGAGGGTATTCCGGGGCTCAACGCCCCCGCCGTCCGGTCCATGACCAGGCCTCTCGGTAGATCAGGGCCTGATAGGCTGTTACTGCTGGCCGCACGTAGTCCAACGCACGAACCACAGCCCAGCTGATCCAGCACTGACTTTAGGTATCTGTCCAGCTCCCTATTGAAGGTAGCCAGGGGTCCTGCTCCGTGGTCTGGAACGATATCGTTCCAGACCATGGAGCTGAACTCTTCTCCAGGCTGAGGGACTGACCACCTCAAATACTACTTCTCCAAGGTTGATGGACTGATAACATCATCTTCATTTCACTACTACACTGCTGCCTCTGTATTGACTGAAGAAGTCTACTGTGTAGGCGAAACTTTTCAACAATAAAGATATCCAAGTGTTGCCCATGTGTCTGAATCACTAACTTGTCAGTATTTTATAACATTTTCAACATATGATCCCTTCCTTCCTCTCTCCCTCCCTCCCTCTGTCCCTACCTCCCTCCCTCCCTCCCTCTCTCCCTCCCTCCCTCCCTACCTTCCTCCCTCCCTCTCAACCTAGCTCCCTCCTCCCCTCTCTCCCTGCAAGGTCTTTCTCTCCCTCCCTTATATAACTACACACTGGAGGAAGACAAAGATTTAATTAGTTTGCAGGAGACGCGCAGCAAAGCAGCAAAGCAGGGCGTCTCAGCAGACGCCTCAGCAGACGCCTCAGCAGACGCCTCAGCAGACGCCTCAGCAGACATTGTACGTGCATCAAATCAAACGTATCAATATACGTCTCATGAGACGTCTTAGCCAGCATCACATACCACATGCAACAGCTGCCTTCAGAACCTGAAGAGGAAGTCACATAAGACGCTGGACACTACGTAGATTAGAATAGTCTTCGAGTGTGTAGCACCAGCATCGAGCCCTCACTTAATAGAGTACATAAGCATGAGAAAACTCAACGTTTTGTCACCAGACTGATTCCGGAGGTAAGGGGGCCAATAACCATACAAGAAACTGAACCTGATGTCACTGCATGAGTGGAAGGGACATGACCACGATGTACAAGATACTCAGAACCACTAGATAGGTGAAAAAAGGCCAGAGTGTTTGGAATGTGAGAGGGAAGGAAGGAAGGAAGGAGGAACAAGAGGACGTAGATTAAAGCTGAACACACAAATGAAACTTATAAGTGACTGTGCACAATACCGTCAGGTTGATAAATAAGATGTGCAACACTTGGATATATTTACTACCGAAACGTTTCGCCCGGACAACAGGCACTGTCAGTCGGATACAACCATTTAGACAGAATAAATAACTTTGACTTAATTAGTCCGTCACCTTGGTGGGCAGACTCAAGTCTAAATCTTAGGCAGGTTTGGGTTAGGTAAGATTCGTCAGGAAACAGAATAAGTATTTCCTGATGCGGGTCTTCGATCTTAGGCTTGAGGCAGTGAGGTGAAGCAGCTGGAGTCGACGTCACAGGTAAGCGTAGCCCTCTAGTGCAAGTAGGTTATGTAAAACAGTTGTTTAGCATTCTCCAGTTGAGGCACAGAATCCAACAATTACAAGTTCATTAATTACGTTAGTAAATCTGAGAAATTTGCCCGTACACAGCCTAAATCCAGAAGAGGTTCATCCATTTCATAAGCTGCATCAGCCATTAAAAACTGATGCCGTTCAGAAGAGGTAGACTCCAGTTATGGAGTCTGCCTCTTCTGAACGGCCATGTATAGCCATTATAGCCCCACAGCTTACAAATGTTAGGGTAATTGACGCTGAACCCCAGTTCCCAGATTATGCCTTCTCTTGTTGTCACAGGCCACCTGCATAAAGACGTTTCTGTTGCAGTTAGTTCATTCACTCGAGTGCCACTTGTTGTGCCTCATGTTCCAGATTGTGATAATGTGGGAGCTGAAAATGATTCATTCAGGGTAAAGTATTTGTTTGTTGAACCATACCCTGCACATTTTACCTGACTGTAAGGTCCTTGCAAATACTGCTGGTCAGAGTGTCTGCCTCAGAGTGAGCGTCATCCTTGTAGACTTTGTTCACTGCTCGTATCCTGTTCAGGTAGGGAAAGAGTCGTCACCAGACTAGTCGGTCGGTGCTATTTCTCCCAAGAAGAGTCTGTCTTTCCCACTAATAGAAGGAAAATATTTAGCCCCAATTGACTTCCCAAGTGAGGACACAAGTCTTTTGCAGGTGTTAAACAAACATAGACGAGCTATATCATTGCAAGGTGAGAAGATAGGTGTGACAAATATATCACACCATAGTTCACCATAGGTCTAGCCTGATACTAGACCTTTTTTTACATACCTGTATATAGATTGCTACATTCTCAGGTTGCTATAACAGAAGAGTTAATCAACCAGATGCTTCATGACGTTGACATTACCTATAGTAATTCACCCTGGACTGCAGTGATTTTAGTACCCAAGAAAGAGGGTACTTGGTGCTCGGTGATTGATTGTAGGAAGGTGATTGCTATAACTATTCCAGATGGTTTTCCATTCCTGTTTTTGGAGACTCATTAGGCAATAAAATGTTCTCTGCCTTAGACTTAGGGTTTCGGCAAATCGCTCTCCATAAGGACAGCCAAGAGCTAACATCCTTTGTCACTCCTACAGGTCATTACCATTTACTTAAAATGGCTTTTGGATTGTTCTCCTCCCGTAGCACGTTTTTGAGGCTAATGATGAAATTTTTGAAGCATCATGGGTAAAACCCATTGGTGTACTTAGATGACTTAATTGTCATGTCAGAAGCTGTGTAAACTCATCTCGATAGACTAGATTTGGCACATGGTAATCCTGAAAAAGCTAATTTGAAGATAAAACTTTCTAAATGTCAGTTCTTTAGATCAGAGATCAAGTTTCTTGGTCACGTAATCACTCCCAGAAAGTTACAATTGCCCAAAGTACAAAAAAAAAAATGCTGTAAGACCACTTGTGGGCTTAGCAGGTTTCTATAGAGGTTTTATTGCATTTTTTCCATTGCAGCTTCTTTAACTGAATTGTTTAAGGAAAATGCTCCTTTCACTTGGACCTTCTGTCAAGAAAGAACATTCCAGACTTTTAAAGATAAGCTACCGTCTGCTCCTGTATTCAAGATTCCAGATTTTAAAACGTCTTTCCACCTGACATCAGAAGCTAGCTAGCGTCACGGGCGTAGGTGCTGTACTACCCCTAAAGACTGATAGCAAGTATAACTCAGTTGCACTTGCTAGTCAAGTCTTAACTAAGACTGAATGAAATTACTCTGTAACTGATCAACAAGCATTAGCTATTGTTTGGGCTTTAAAACATTTCTGAGATATCTACCCGTACCCAATCCATGTCTTGAGAGATCATGTTCCTCTGATTCCCTTGTTCCAGAATAAACAGTCTAATGGACGATTAGCACAATGGTTCTTGACCATATAAAAGTACAATCCAACCTTTGCACGCTTGCCTGGCAAGTCGAAGGTAATTGCAGATGCCTTATCACGCCTCTTTAGTGCAATTGTAGAAGAGCCTCTGTTTAGTGCAGAGGACATTAAGAATGGTCAACGAACAGATCCAACATGATCTGGTGTATTTTGATTCCTGATGAAGGGAGATTGAACTCTGTGAAACCACCAGCTACTATCAGTGACTGTCATGAACGATGATTTGTTGTACCTAGAGTGCACCAATTAGTTAGTCCAAAGACACTAGTAAACGTAGCCGTGAAGGTTGTTCAGGATATAGCAGGTGTTGCTCACCCTGGCAACAGATATTTCAGAGTATGTAAAGAAATGAAAAGTATGTATGCAACACAAAGGTAATGTTGCAGACCCTAATCCCACTCAGGCTTTTCCTACTGCCAGTGAACCATGAGACAGAGCATCGCTTCACTTGTTCACCAATTTTCGACGTCGCCTCCAAGGTAAAACAGCATTTATGTGTGACGGTTGATCATTTCACACGATACTATGAGTTAGCACTTAATGCACATAAAACGAATTATCTGCAGACTGCTATACACCAATAACCCGCACATAGGAGTGAGAAGATGATGACGACGTTTCGGTCCGACTTTGACCATTTACAAGCCACGGAATTGTGCCTTTTTTTCTGTCTGTAGACAAACAATTCCTAAGTCCCTTGTAACAGATAATGGAGGTGAATTTTGTACAAGATTCATAAGAAATTGTATACCTTGTATAAGATCAATAAGTCCACTATCATTGCTCACCATCCTGTCAGTGATGGTCTAGCTGAAAGGAAGAAACAAGAAAGTACTAGATGCTTCATCAGCAACGATTAATCCTAACAGTGAAAAATGGGATGAAGTAATACCTGATGTTCAGTGTGCAATTAATTCAGCATACAAGGTCTCAGTAGGCGATAGTCCACATTATACCTTGTATGATGTAGATAACCACCTGCCCTACAACCACGATGACTATGTACTCGTATAGGTCAAGGTATTTTTAGAAAGAATCAAAGAAACACTTCGAAAGTCAACATGAGGGCTTTCTAAAGTCACAAATGCTGGAGCAAGGCCAACCAAAATTAAAGTGGACTCGAGAGTCATGTTAACTAATATTGATAACGACATCTGCGATGCCATTGCTTGACTGAAAGTTTGTTGGTCCTTACTGAGATGTTGAAGCATAAAGTTAGAGAAATAAGCAGCAGTGGTCAGTACAAAGGCGCATTCAGAGCAGATGAAGTTAGTCTCACGATGCTGATGAGACTCCTGGCACCCAGACTGGTGAGCCAGAGCTTGACCACGCTTCTGACTCTGTACCTTTTATCTCTAACCACCTGACTGACACACGTCCAGAATGTCACTACTTCTTGCGGTGAGGGCAGGTGACGAGGACACAAGAGGTCTCAGCCAACGTCACTAGTTCTGTCACTGAATTTGACCATCATGTTACTGTCATCCACCACGTCACTTTTTGCGTCAATGTTAGCCGTTATGTCACTCTGAGGTCCCTGTCAAACATCATGTCACTCTTATGTCACTGTCAGCCGCCACGTCACTCTTGCGTCACTGTCACCCATGACGTTACTGTTACGTCACAAAGCTGTCACATATGTTACAATCTTTCGTTAAATTTTCTTGATTTATTTATTTTAAAAAGTTCATGTGAGTTTCTCTGACCTGCTTTGACCTGCCTTAACCTGCTTTGACCTGCCTTAACCTGCTTTGACCTGCCTTAACCTGCTTTGACCTGCCTTAACCTGCTTTGACCTGCCTTAACCTGCCATGACCTGCCTTGACCTCTCATGACCTGCCTTACATGCCTTAACCTGCCTTGACCTGCCCAGACCTGCCTTATTCTGCCATGACCTGCCTTGACCTGTCATAACCTGCTTTAACCTGCCTTGACCTGCCCTGACCAGCATTAACCTGCCATGATCTGCCTTGACCTGCCATAACCTGCCTTGACCTGCCCTGACCTGCATTAACCTGCCTTGACCTGCCTTTACTGCTGACTGCCTGCCTCTAACCTGCCATGACCTGCCTTGACCTGTCTACTTCAAATATAAAGAAAAAAGAAACATACGGAAGTGACGTTGGAAAAAAAATTAAAACTGTTGTTACCCAAAAACCGGGACTCAACCCTGTAACCACAAGTAGGTATGTACACAGTGTTTCGCAGGAGCCGAGACTCGACCCCGTAACAATAACTAGGTGAGCTGATGCTTACACATCATAAAAAAGAGTGAAACCAACCAGAACTAGTAACACAACATATACTGAGTCACAACACAATACTAGTAACACAACATATACTGAGTCACAACACAATACTAGTAACACAACATTCACTGTCACAACACAATACTAGTAACACAACATTCACTGTCACAACACAATACTAGTAACACAACATACACTGAGTCACAACACGAAACTAGTAACACAACATTCACTGTCACAACACAATACTAGTAACACAACATTCACTGAGTCACAACACAATACTAGTAACACGACATTCACTAAGTCACAACACAATACCAGTAACACAACATACACTGAGTCACAACACAATACTAGTAACACAACATTCACTGGTCACAACACAATTACAAGTAACACAACATTCACTGAGTCACAACACAATACTAGTAACACAACATTCACTAAGTCACAACACAATACTAGTAACACAACATACACTGAGTCACAACACAATACTAGTAACACAACATTCACTGAGTCACAACACATTACAAGTAACACAACATACACTGAGTCACAACACAATACTAGTAACACAACATACACTGAGTCACAACACAATACTAGTAACACAACATACACTGAGTCACAACACAATACTAGTAACACAACATACACTGAGTCACAACACAATACTAGTAACACAACATACACTGAGTCACAACACAATACTAGTAACACAACATACACTGAGTCACAACACAATACTAGTAACACAACATACACTGAGTCACAACACAATACTAGTAACACAACATACACTGAGTCACAACACAATACTAGTAACACAACATACACTGAGTCACAACACAATACTAGTAACACAACATACACTGAGTCACAACACAATACTAGTAACACAACATACACTGAGTCACAACACAATACTAGTAACACAACATACACTGAGTCACAACACAATACTAGTAACACAACATACACTGAGTCACAACACAATACTAGTAACACAACATACACTGAGTCACAACACAATACTAGTAACACAACATACACTGAGTCACAACACAATACTAGTAACACAACATACACTGAGTCACAACACAATACTAGTAACACAACATACACTGAGTCACAACACAATACTAGTAACACAACATTTACTGAGTCACAACACAATACTAGTAACACAACATACACTGAGTCACAACACAATACTAGTAACACAACATACACTGAGTCACAACACAATACTAGTAACACAACATACACTGAGTCACAACACAATACTAGTAACACAACATACACTGAGTCACAACACAATACTAGTAACACAACATACACTGAGTCACAACACAATACTAGTAACACAACATACACTGAGTCACAACACAATACTAGTAACACAACATACACTGAGTCACAACACAATACTAGTAACACAACATACACTGAGTCACAACACAATACTAGTAACACAACATACACTGAGTCACAACACAATACTAGTAACAAACATACACTGAGTCACAACACAATACTAGTAACACAACATACACTGAGTCACAACACAATACTAGTAACACAACATACACTGAGTCACAACACAATACTAGTAACACAACATACACTGAGTCACAACACAATACTAGTAACACAACATACACTGAGTCACAACACAATACTAGTAACACAACATACACTGAGTCACAACACAATACTAGTAACACAACATACACTGAGTCACAAACAATACTAGTAACACAACATCACTGAGTCACAACACAATACTAGTACACAACATACACTGAGTCACAACACAATACTAGTAACACAACATACACTGAGTCACAACACAATACTAGTAACACAACATACACTGAGTCACAACACAATACTAGTAACACAACATACACTGAGTCACAACACAATACTAGTAACACAACATTTACTGAGTCACAACACAATACTAGTAACACAACATACACTGAGTCACAACACAATACTAGTAACACAACATTTACTGAGTCACAACACAATACTAGTAACACAACATACACTGAGTCACAACACAATACTAGTAACACAACATACACTGAGTCACAACACAATACTAGTAACACAACATACACTGAGTCACAACACAAACTTACCCATATCAGAGTCACACACAAGTACACAACATCTCATTACAACTGGCAGAATATTGTCTTAACACCACTTTTAGTTCATTTTGTCAGACAGCAGAGACACTAGGCCTTTCTATTAAGCTGTGTGGAAATTAATTTTCTGCACACCAGTGAGTGTGTGTGTGGTATGTGTGTGTGTGTGTGTGTGTGTGTGTGTGTGTACTCACCTATTTGTACTCACCTGGCCCCGCCTCTTCACTGATTGCTACTAGGTCCTCTCTCTCCCTGCTCCATGAGCTTCATCAAACCTCGTCCTAAAACTATGTATGGTTCCTGCCTCCACTACGTCACTTTCTAGGCTATTCCACTTCCTGACAACTCTATTACTGAAGAAATACTTCCTAACATCCCTTTGACTCATATGAGTCTTCAACTTCCAACTGTGACCCCTTGTTTCTGTGTCCCCTCTCTGGAACATCTTGTCTCTGTCCACCTTATCTATTCCTCGCAGTATTGTATATGTCGTTATCATGTCTCCCCTAACCCTCCTGTCCTCTAGTGTCGTCAGGCCGATTTCCCTTAACCTTTCTTCGTTGGACAATCCCCTTAGCTCTGGGACTAGTCTTGTTGCAAACCTTTGCACTTTCTCTAATATCTTGACGTGCTTGACCAGGTGTGGGTTCCAAACTGGTGCTGCAAACTCCAGTATGGGCCTGACGTATATGGTGTACAGAGTCTTGAACGATTCTTGGAACGCTATTCTTAGGTTTGCCAGCCGCCCGTATGCTGCAGCAGTTATCTGATTGATGTGTGCCTCAGAAGATGTGCTCGGTATTATACTCACCCCAAGATCTTTTCCTTGAGTCAGGTTTGCAGTCTTTGTCCACCTAGATTATACTCTGTCTGCGGTCTTCTTTGCCCTACCCCGATCTTCATGACTTTACATTTGGCATGGTTAAATTCAAGGAGCCATTACTGGACCAGGCTTGTAGCCTGTCTAGGTCTCTTTGTAGTCCTGCCTGACCCTCAACTGGTTTAATTCTTCTCATTAACTTCACATCATCTGCAAACAGGGACACTTCTGAGTCTATCCCTTCCGTTATGTCATACACATATACCAAAAACAGTACAGGTCCTAGGACTGACCCTTGTGGAACCCCACTCGTCACAGGTGCCCACTCTGACACCTCGTCATGTACCATGACTAGTTGTTGCCTCCCTGTCAGATATTATCTGATCCATTGCAGTGTCTTTCCTGTTACGTGTGCCTGATCCTCTAGCTTTTGCATTAACCTCTTGTGAGGAACTGTGTCGAACGCCTTCTTGCAGTCCAAGAAAATGCAGTCTATCCACCCCTCTCTCTCGTGTCTTACTTCTTTTACCTTGTCATAAAACTCCAGTAGGTTTGTGACACAGGATTTTCCTTCCCTGAAACCGTGCTGGTTGTCGTTTATAAGCTTGTGTCTTTCTAGGTGCTCCACCACTCTCCTCCTGATGATCTTCTCCATGACTTTGCATACTATACACGTCAGTGACACAGGTCTGTAGTTTAATGCCTCGTGTCTATCTCCTTTCTTAAAAATTTGGATTACATTTGCCATCTTCCACACCTCAGGTAGTTGCCCAGTTTCAATGGATGTGTTGAAGATTTTTGTTAGTGGCACACACAACATCTCTGCTCCCTCTCTAAGGACCCACGGAGAAATGTTGTCAGATCCCACCGCTTTTGAGGTATCGAGTTCACATAGCAGCTTCTTCACCTCCTCCTTGGTTGTGTGTATTTCATCCAGCACTTGTTGGTATACCTCCCTATTCTGAATTCCTGGAGTTCTTCCTGTCTCCTCTTAAATCTCATGTTGAGCTCCTCACTTACCTCTTGGTCGTTTCTTGTGAACTCTCCACCTTCCTTCATCAGCCTGATTACCTGGTCCTTGACTGTTCTTTTCCTCCTGATGTGGCTATACAACAGCTTTGGGTCAGACTTGACTTTTGATGCTATATCATTTTTGTATTGTCGCTGAGCCTCCCTTCTTACATGTGCATATTCGTTTCTGGCTCTTCGGCTAATCTCTTTATTTTCCTGGGTCCTTTGTCTTCTGTATTTTTTCCATTCTCTAGTGCACTTAGTTTTTGCCTCCCTACATCTTTGGATGAACCAAGGACTCGTTCTGGTCTTCCCATTACTTCTGTTTCCCTTGGGGACAAACCTCTCCTCTGCCTCTTTGCATTTGGTTGTCACATATTCCATCATCTCTTTTACTGGTTTTCCTGCCAATTCTCTCTCCCACTGAACGTCTTGTAGGAAGTTCCTCATGCCTATGTAGTCTTCCCTTTTGTAGTTTCATTTCTCCCTTCCTATTCCTGCTCCCCTCTTTACTTGTAGCGCAACTATATAATCAAAACACAGAACCAAATGATCACTAGCTCCAAGGGGCCTTTCATACATGATATCCTCGATGTCCGAACTACTCAAGGTGAATACTAGGTCCAGTCTTGCTGGATCATCCTCACCTCTCTCTCTGGTAGTGTCTCTAACATGTTGATGCATGAGGTTTTCCAGTACCACATCCATCATCTTTCTCTCCATGATTCAGGACCCCCATGGGGCTCCAGGTTTTCCCAATCAATCTCCTTGTGATTGAAATCACCCATAACTAGTAACTTTGGTCTCCACATGTGGGCTCTTCTGGCTACCTCGGTTAGTGTGTCTACCATTGCTCTGTTGCTCTCGTCGTATTCTTCTCTTGGCCTCCTGCAGTTCTGTGTGTGTGTTTGTGTGTGTGTGTATGTGTGTGTGTGTATATGTGTGTGTGTTGTGTGTGTGTGTGTGTGTGTGTGTGTGTGTGTGTGTGTGTGTGTGTGTGACTAACACACACAGTAAGCATCACAGTTCCAAGAAGCTTCAACAGTATGACTCCTCAGCTTCTTCCTTCTACATCACTTCCTTTTTATACTTGATCTTATACTATATTTTTCTGGTTCTTGATGTCCGTGTTAAATTGTCCTGGTTCTTGATGTCCGTGTTAAATTGTCCTGGTTCTTGATGTCGGTGTTAAATTGTCCTGGTTCTTGATGTACGTGTTAAATTTTCTTGGTTCTTGATGTTCGTGTTAAATTGTCCTGGTTCTTGATGTCCGTGTTAAATTGTCCTGGTTCTTGATGTTCGTGTTAAATTGCCCTGGTTCTTGATGTCCGTGTTAAATTGTTCTGGTTCTTGATGTCCGTGTTAAATTGTCCTGGTTCTTGATGTCCGTGTTAAATTGTTTTGGTTCTTGATGTCCGTGTTAAATCGTCCTGGTTCTTGATGTCCGTGTTAAATTGTCCTGGTTATCGATGTCCGTGTGAAATTGTCCTGGTTCTTGATGTCCGTGTTAAATACTTTGTCCTGGTTCTTGATGTCTTTGTTAAATACTTTGTCGTTGTTCTTGGAGACTGTGTTAAATACTTTGTCGTGGTTCTTGGAGACCGTGTTAAATACTTTGTCGTGGTTCTTGGAGACTGTGTTAAATACTTTGTCGTTGTTCTTGGAGACTGTGTTAAATACTTTGTCGTGGTTCTTGGATACTGTGTTAAATACTTTGTCGTGGTTCTTGGAGACCGTGTTAAATACTTTGTCGTGGTTCTTGGAGACCGTGTTAAATACTTTGTCGTGGTTCTTGGAGACCGTGTTAAATACTTTGTCGTGGTTCTTGGAGACCGTGTTAAATACTTTGTCGTGGTTCTTGGAGACTGTGTTAAATACTTTGTCGTGGTTCTTGGAGACCGTGTTAAATACTTTGTAGTGGTTCTTGGAGACCGTGTTAAATACTTTGTCGTGGTTCTTGGAGACCATGTTAAATACTTTGTAGTGGTTCTTGGAGACCGTGTTAAATACTTTGTCGTGGTTCTTGGAGACCGTGTTAAATACTTTGTCGTGGTTCTTGGAGACCGTGTTAAATACTTTGTAGTGGTTCTTGGAGACCGTGTTAAATACTTTGTCGTGGTTCTTGGAGACCATATTAAATACTTTGTCGTGGTTCTTGGAGATCATATTAAATACTTTGTCGTAGTTCTTGGAGACCGTGTTAAATACTTTGTCGTGGTTCTTGGAGATCATATTAAATACTTTGTCGTGGTTCTTGGAGACCGTGTTAAATACTTTGTTGTGGTTCTTGGAGACCGTGTTAAATACTTTGTCGTGGTTCTTGGAGACCGTATTAAATACTTTGTCGTGGTTCTTGGAGACCATGTTAAATACTTTGTCCTGGTTCTTGGAGACCATTTTAAATACTTTGTTGTGGTTCTTGGAGACCGTGTTAAATACTCTGTCCTGGTTCTTGGAGACCGTGTTAAAAACTTTGTCGTGGTTCTTGGAGACCGTGTTAAATACTTTGTCGTGGTTCTTGGAGATCATATTAAATACTTTGTCGTAGTTCTTGGAGACCGTGTTAAATACTTTGTTGTGGTTCTTGGAGACCGTGTTAAATACTTTGTCGTGGTTCTTGGAGACCGTATTAAATACTTTGTCGTGGTTCTTGGAGACAGTGTTAAATACTCTATCCTGGTTCTTGGAGACAGTGTTAAATACTTTGTCGTGGTTCTTGGAGACCGTGTTAAATACTCTGTCCTGGTTCTTGGAGACAGTGTTAAATACTCTGTCGTGGTTCTTGGAGACCGTATTAAATACTTTGTCGTGGTTCTTGGAGACAGTGTTAAATACTCTGTCGTGGTTCTTGGAGACAGTGTTAAATACTCTGTCGTGGTTCTTGGAGACCGGTACACTCATAGTCCTTTCTTGAGCGTGTAATTCTCTATCGTGTCCTTGAAGATTAACATACTTTTCAGTAATTTTGGTAGAGCGTTTGGTTAATTAGTCGGTTGGTACATAGTTAATATTGTTGGTTACTTGGATGCCAGAGTTAAGCTCGTATTGGTTTATTAAGATTAAAATTTAGGTTATTGGTTGGTTTGAGTTAGATTGGTTGAGTTAGGTTAATTAGGTTAGTTTGGTTAGGTTAAGAGGTTATTGAGATTAGGCTGGTAGGTTTGGTTAGGTGGGTTAGTAGTTAGGTTTTTAATAGGTTAGGATTGTTGTTAGTTGTAGTTGGTTTAGGATAGGATAGTAAAGGTAGGTTAGTTAGGGTTAGAGGTTAAGGTTAGGTTATGGTGTTGTTAGGTCTTGGTGATAGGTTAGGCAGGTAGGAGTTAAGTTAGGTATAGGTTTTGTAGAGTTTGGAGTTATGGGGATAGTCTAGGTTTGGTTAGGCTTGGTTTTTAGGTTAGGTTAGGCACTACACACACACACACACACACACACACACACACACACACACACACACACACACACACACACACACACACACACACACACACACACACACACACACACACACACACACACACACTCAGACCCCGGTGGCCTAGTGGTAAAGCTCTCGCTTCACGCACGGAGGGCCGGGTTCTATTCCCGGCGGGGCGGAAACATTTCGAAGTGTTTCCTTACACACACACACTCACACACATACATACAACAGGCCTAGTGTCAAATCGACATGTGCCTAGGACAAAATGGTAACTAACACACACACACACACACACACATACACACACACACACACATACACACACACACACCCATACTAGAATATGCAGCACCAGTCTGGAACCCACACCTGGTCAAGCACGTAAAGAAACTAGAGAAAGTGCAAAGGTTTGCGACAGGTTAGTTCCACAACTCAGGGGTCTGTCTTATGAAGAAAGATTGAGGGAAATAGGACTAACAACACTGGAGGAAAGAAGGGTCAGAGGAGACATGATAACGCCATACAAAATACTGCGGGGAATTGACAAGGTAGATAGTGACAGGATGTTTCAGAGAGGGAACACAGAAACAAGGGGACACAACTGGAAGCTGAAGACTCAGATGAGTCAAAGGGATGTCAGGAAGCATTTCTTCAGCCACAGAGTATTCAGGAAGTGGAATAGTCTAGAGAAAGATATAGTGGAGGCAGGAACCATACATAGTTTTAAGACAAGGTATGATAAAGCTCATGGAGCAGGGAGAGCAGAGACCCAGTAGCAGACAGCGAAGAGGCGGGGCCAGGAGCTGAGTCTCGACCCCTGCAACCACAATTAGGTGAGTACAATTAGGTGAGTACACCTTGAGCTGAACAGGATAATAAACACCAGACAGCACGGATTCCGGGAAGGCAAATCCTGTGTAACAAACCTCCTGGAGTTCTATGATAAAGTAACAGAGGTAAGGCAGGAGAGAGAAGGGTGGGTTGATTGCATTTTCCTGGACTGCAGGAAGGCCTTCGACACTGTTCCTCACATGAGATTAGTAAAGAAGTTGGAAGAACAAGCAGGTATAACAGGAAGGGCACTGGAATGGATCAGGGAATACCTCAAAGGGAGACAACAACGGGTCATGGTGCGTGGTGAGGTATCACAGTGGGCGCCTGTGACGAGCGGTGTACTGCAGGGGTCAGTCCTAGGACCAGTGTTATTCCTGGTATACGTAAATGACATGACGGACGGGATAGACTCAGAAGTGTCTCTATTCGCGGATGATGTGAAAATAATGAGGAGAATCACATCGGAAGAGGACCAGGCAGGGCTGCAAACAGACCTGGACAAGCTCGACATCTGGTCTAGCAATTGGCTTCTCGAATTCAATCCCTCCAAATGCAAAGTCATGAGGATCGGAGAAGGGCAAAGAAGACCGCTGACAGAGTACAAGCTAGGCAGACAAAGGCTACAAACCTCGGCAAAGGAGAAAGACCTTGGAGTGAGTATAACGCCAAGCACGTCTCCGGAGGCACACATCAACCAGATAACTGCGGCAGCATATGGGCGACTGGCAAACCTAAGATTAGCGTTCCGTTACCTTAACAAGAAATCGTTCAAGACACTGTATACCGTGTACGTCAGGCCCATACTAGAATATGCAGCACCAGTCTGGAACCCACACCTGGTCAAGCACGTAAAGAAACTAGAGAAAGTGCAAAGGTTTGCGACAAGGTTAGTTCCACAACTCAGGGGTCTGTCTTATGAAGAAAGGTTGAGGGAAATAGGACTAACAACACTGGAGGAAAGAAGGGTCAGAGGAGACATGATAACGACATACAAAATACTGCGGGGAATTGACAAGGTAGACAGTGACAGGATGTTCCAGAGAGGGAACACAGAAACAAGGGGACACAACTGGAAGCTGAAGACTCAGATGAGTCAAAGGGATGTTAGGAAGCATTTCTTCAGCCACAGAGTAGTCAGGAAGTGGAATAGTCTAGAAAAAGATATAGTGGAGGCAGGAACCATACATAGTTTTAAGACAAGGTATGATAAAGCTCATGGAGCAGGGAGAGCAGAGACCCAGTAGCAGACAGCGAAGAGGCGGGGCCAGGAGCTGAGTCTCGACCCCTGCAACCACAATTAGGTGAATTAGGTGAGTACACACACACACACACACACACACACATACACACACATACGCACACACATACACACACATACACACACAACACACACACACACACACACACACACACACAACATGCCCCGATGGCATGGTGGCTAGCGCTCTTGCTTCACGCACGGAGGGCCCGGGTTCAATTCCCGGCTGGGCCGAAACATTTCGAAGTGTTTCGTTACACACACACATACATACAACAGGCCTAGTGTCTAATCGACATGTGCCTAGGACAAAATGGTAACTAACACATACACACACATACACAACACACACACACACAACACACACACAGAACAGCAGGAGGCCAAGGCAAGAGTATGATGAGAGTAACAGAGCGATGATTGACACACTGGCAGAAGTGGCCAGAAGGGCTCGTGCGAGCAGGGCGAAGCTACTGATCATGGGTGACTTCAACCATAAGGAAATTGATTGGGAGAACTTAGAGCCACATGGGAGCCAAGAAACGTGGAGGGCTAAGATGCTGGAGGTGGTACTGGAAAATGTCACGTAAGGGACACTGCCAGAGAGAGAGGAAATGACGAACCAGCGAGACTGGACCTAGTATTCACCCTGAGTAGTGCAGATATTGAGGACATCACACATGAAAGCCCCCTTGGGGCCAGTGATCATATGGTTCTAAGTTTCGAATACATAGTAGAGTTACAAGTGGAGGGGGAAGCAGGAAGGGCTGCACAAATGAAGCCAAACTACAAGAAAGGTGACTATGTGGGCATGAGGAACTTCCTGCACGGAGTTCAGTGGGACAGAGAGATGGCAGGGAAGTCAGTAGACGAGATGATGGAATATATGACAACAATTTGCAAGGAAGCTGAGGAGAGGTTTATACCCAAGGGTAACAGGAGAAGCGAAAAAGACAGAATGAGCCCATGGTTCACCCAAAGGTGCAGGGAAGCCAAAACCAAGTGTGCAAGGGAATGGAAGAGGTACAGAAGGCAAAGAACCCCGGAGAATAAGGAGAGCAGTCGTAGAGCCAGAAATGAATATGCACAGATCAGAAGGGAGGCCCAAAGACAGTACGAGAATGACATAGCAGCGAAAGCCAAATCTGACCCAAAGCTGCTGTACAGCCACATCAGGAGGAGAACAACAGTCAAGGACCAGGTGATCAGGCTGAGGAAGGTAGGAGGGGAGGTCACAAGAAATGACCGAGAAGTGTGTGAGGAGCTCAACATGAGATTCAAAGAGGTGTTCACAGAGGAGATAGAAGGGCCTCCAGAAAGGAGGAGAGGTAGGGTACACCATCAAGTGCTGGACACAATACACACAAATGAGGAGGAAGTGAAGAGGCTACTAAGCGAGCTAGATACTTCAAGGCGATGGGGCCAGATAACATCTCTCCATGGGTCCTTAGAGAGGGAGCAGAGGAGCTATGTGTACCCCTAACAACGATCTTCAACACATCTATCGAAACAGGGCAACTACCTGAGGTATGGAAGACAGCAAATGTAGTTCCAATTTTTAAAAACGGAGACAGGAACGTAGCACTAAACTACAGACCAGTGTCACTGACATGTATAGTATGCAAGGTCATGGGGAAGATAGTCAGGAGAAGAGTGGTTGAGCACCTAGAAAGGAATGAGCTTATCAACGACGGCCAACACGGTTTCAGGGACGGGAAATCCTGTGTCACAAACCTACTGGAGTTCTACGACAGGGTGACAGCAATAAGGCAAGAGAGAGAGGGGTGGGTAGATTGCATATTCTTGGATTGTAAGAAGGCGTTTGACACAGTTCCACACAAGAGATTAGTGCAGAAGCTGGAGGAGCAGGCAGGGGTAACAGGGAAGGCACTACATTGGATCAGGGAATACCTGTCAGGAAGACAGCAGCGAGTCATGGTACGTGGAGAGGTGTCAGAGTGGGCGCCGGTGACGAGCGGGGTTCCACAGGGGTCAGTCCTGGGACCAGTGCTGTTTCTGGTATTTGTGAACGACATGACGGAAGGAATAGACTCCGAAGTGTCCCTGTTTGCAGATGATGTGAAGTTGATGAGAAGAATTCAATCGGACGAGGACCAGGCAGAACTACAAAGGGATCTGGACAGCCTGCAAGCCTGGTCCAGCAACTGGCTCCTGGAGTTCAACCCCACCAAGTGCAAAGTCATGAAGATTGAGGAAGGGCAAAGAAGACCGCAGACGGAGTACAGCCTAGGGGGCCAGAGACTGCAAACCTCAATCAAGGAAAAAGATCTTGGGGTGAGTATAACACCAGGAACATCTCCGGAGGCGCACATCAACCAAATAACTGCTGCAGCATATGGGCGCCTAGCAAACCTAAGAACAGCATTCCGACATCTTAATAAAGAATCGTTCAGGACCCTGTACACTGTGTAAGTTAGGCCCATACTGGAGTATGCAGCACCAGTTTGGAACCCACACCTAGCCAAGCATGTGAAGAAGCTCGAGAAAGTGCAAAGGTTTGCAACAAGACTAGTCCCGGAGCTAAGGGGTATGTCCTACGAGGGGAGGTTAAGGGAAATCAACCTGACGACACTGGAGGACAGGAGAGATAGGGGAGACATGATAACAACATATAAGATACTGAGAGGAATTGACAAAGTGGACAGAGACAGAATGTTCCAGAGATGGGACACAGCAACAAGGGGACACAGATGGAAGTTGAAGACTCAGATGAATCACAGAGATGTTAGGAAGTATTTCTTCAGTCACAGAGTTGTCGGGAAGTGGAATAGTTTAGGAAGCGATGTAGTGGAGGCAGGCTCTATACATAGCTTTAAGCAGAGGTATGATAAAGCTCATGGCGCAGGGAGAGTGACCCAGTAGCGGCCAGTGAAGAGGCGGGGCCAGGAGCTTTGACCGACCCTGCAACCACAACTAGGTGAGTACAACTAGGTGAGTACACACACACACACATATACTATAAATTCATCCTTCTTGCTGTGGGCACTGTTGTGCCTGGGGGCACTTCCGGTACCCTCTCCTCTCTCCCTTCCTTACTCCAGTGAAGACGGTCCTCTAGGAACGTACTTGCTGTGACATCCTCCTCTTATATATATATATATATATATATATATATATATATATATATATATATATATATATATATATATATATATATATATATATATATATATATATATATATATATATAAGATAAAAGGCTTCAAGGAAGAATATTTGGATTTCTTCCTGAACCCATTTGAATATTCAATTTCCCCTACCATCTCATCTTTTCATTCTTTTTTTTTTACCAATAGGTATATTTTATTACATAATATGGTACAAACGATTTAAGAGATACATTGTTGATATAAAGATGGCATATACAGTACACGAGGTGTGAGAGATACATGTCCAGTACATATTGTTACATGTTTGTCACTGATTATAATGCGAAAATCTCATCAAGCTCCTCAGTAAACGTATAAGAGAAACTTTAGAAAGGACTTAATTTTAAATGAATTCTTGCTAATTGGTCAATTTAACCTATTTGGCACGACATATATATATATATATATATATATATATATATATATATATATATATATATATATATATATATATATATATATATATATATATATATATATATATATATGCAAAAAGATCACAGTAAACAGGTGATATCAAAATATGCAAAACAACCACTATGAAAAAATAGAGGAATTCCAAGCGCTTTCGTGACTACTCACATTATCAAGGAACTATAAAAGGAAACATGACAAGAAGGCTTATAAAGGGGCAAGACTACACCTCACAGTAACATCATACTAACAAAGACCACACCTCAACGCACCGGCAGTATCCCACCGAGGCCGGGTGGCCACCGAAGCGGTGGCCACCGAGGCCGGGTGGCCACAGAGGCAGGGTGGCCAAAAGGAAAAACGAAAGTTTCTCCTTTTACATTTAGTAATATATACAGGAGAAGGGGTTACTAGCGTCTTGCTCCCGGCATTTTAGTCGCCTCTTACGACACGCATGGCTTAGGGAGGAAGAATTCTGTTCCACTTTCTCATATTACTTCACTCTCCAGATTTTTCCACATCCTGACAACTGTAAGGCTGAAGAAATACTTCCTAACATCCCTATGACTCATTTGAGCTTTCAACTTCAGTTGTGTCCCCTTGTTGCTGTGTCCCATCTCTGCAGCATTCTGGCCCTGTTTACCTTGTCAATTCTTCTCAATATTTTATACGTCGTTACCATGGCCCCCTATCCCTCTTGTCCTTCAGTGTCATCAGGGACAAGTCTTGTTGCAATCTATTACACTTTCTTTAAGTTTTTTCTTATGTGCTTGACCAGATATTGATTCATACTGATGCTGACGTACACGGTGTACAGTGTCGTGAATGACTCCTTACTTAGATGTCGAAACTTTATTCTTAGGTTTGGCAGGTGCCCATATGCTGCATAAGTTATTTGGTTAATGTGCACCTCAGATGTGCTCGGTATGATGCTCACCCCAAGATCTTTTTTCCTGAGTGAGTTTTGCTGCCTTTTTTCCCATCTTTGTGCTTCCCCAAGTTTCATAACTTTGCATTTGCTGGGGTTAAACTCCAGGAGACATTTGTCGGACCAGGCATTCAGCCTGTCCAGATGCCTTTGTAGTCTTTCCTGATCTTCGTCCGCTTGTATCCTCCTCATTAGTTTCACGTCATCTGCGAACAGGGACATCTCTGACTCTATCCTGTCTGTCATGTCATTCACATATACAAAAAACAGCACGAGCCCTAGGACTGACCCTTGTGGAATCCCACTCGACATACGCCTACTCCAACACCTCGTCACGTAATATCACTCGCTTCCTTCCTGTCAGGTATTCCCTGATCCATTGCAGTGTTTTTCCTGTTATTCCTGCCTGCTCCTCTAGCTTTTTTAACTGTATCTTGTGTGGAACTGTGTTAAAAGCCTTCTTACACTCCAAGGAAATGCAGTCTACCTATCCCTCTCTCTCCTCTCTTACTTGTTACCTTGTCGTAGAACTCAAGTAGGTTTGTGATTCTGTATATATGTATGTGTGTATGTATGTATTTATGTATGTATGTATGTATGTATGTATGTATGTATGTATGTATGTATGTATGTATGTATGTATGTATGTATGTATGTATGTATGTATGCAAAACAACCACAGGGTGAGTTGAATAATAGCTGTAGACCTGTCGTGTTGCAATCAACATATCATCAGGAGCTTGCAAATTTGCAGAAATGAGTAAGAAAATCTCAGCAGATTCGTTCCTAGAGACGCTTTCCTAAGACCGAGGGTGGTAGAGGCGGGGAACATTTAGTGCCCAGTGCCAGAAACATTAAGTATTATAGGAACCGAGGATAGTCAGCCCACAAGCCAAGGTAATGGAGTGGTTAACTAGTCAGACTTCAGAAGCATAAAGGAATAACAAAAAAAGGCACAATACCGTGACTGGAACAATACACACACAACCCGCACATAGAAAAGAGGAGCTTACGACGACGTTTCGGTCCGACTTGGACCATTTACAAAGTCACACTAACACAAAGGACAGGTGTTAGTGTGACTTTGTAAATGGTCCAAGTCGGACCGAAACGTCGTCGTTAGCTCCTCTTTTCTATGTGCGGGTTGTGTGTGTAAGCATAAAGGACTTTGCATTCTGAATAAAGCTGTGTCTGGCATTTGTCACATGGAAAATTCCACACAACTTAAGAAAAACGAGCCAAGGGCAAACTCACCTAGTGGGCAGACAAAAGGTCGAGTCTCACCAAGAAGAGCAACCCCAGCCCTAATTCCTATTCGTGGAACCCTGACACCTAAAACGTGAGTTATTATTATAGTAAATTACCTGCAAGAGGTTTCCAGGGTATTACCTGAATTATTTCGTGCAAGTAATTTGGGTGAGATAAGTGGGACTGTCACAGTAGGTCGCCGAACTGTAACTCCCTCGATGCCCACTTCTTCACCACTCTCACAAAAAGCTACTCTAGTAAATTAAAATTGTGGACTATATGATTAGGCTTGCTGGGTACACAAAAGAAATTCATATTAACACTTACCATTTAATTACTGTATTATGGATCACACCACAACGCCTGCCTGACACCTTGACCCTACACTGGCCAGCTAGAGATCTAAATGCAAGGACTAATGGTGCATTTGCCTGTGAGTGATGGTCGTATCCCTTAATTTCCACCATACACATGGAATTCTTGAGGTCCCGCAAATTTCCTGTCCCAATTCTTCAGCAGAGGACATTAACTCAGGTTTCTATTACAGATTCAGGCCAATTCCCCCCGATTAAGCTCGGAGGACACCGGTTTATTAGCAGAATTCTCCGCGACAACCAGTGCTCACAAATTACAAATGGAGTCCCTCTCGTCACTCCCCCGGCTGTTCTGCATCACCCCCCTCACTCGAAATTTATCGAAGGGTCAAATCAGCATCACATTTTAATATTCAATTATTATATAATTCAAATTTATACATGCTGAATTTAGGAAAATTCAAACTTTTCCACAAAACAATCAGGTTTTAGATTGTGCACGATAGCCTCAATTATAAATGAATCGAGATTGAATAACCCAGAATTACCATTAAATAACAAAAGTTTATTCTGTATAATAATGAGAGACTCAAGAATATTTCTTTCTAACCATGAAGTACATACAAGGAACAATAACCTTTGTTTTTGTACTGCGTTTTTTCATTCTGGTTCCCTTGTTTGCTATTCTTTCATAGTATGTATGTATGTATATATGTATGTATGTATGTATGTATGTATGTATGTATGTATGTATGTATGTATGTATGTATGTATGTATGTATGTATGTATGTATATATGTATGTATGTATGTATGTATGTATGTATGTATGTATGTATGTATGCATGATTGCATGTTTGTATGTGTGGCATCCCCGTATCTCTCAGTATTTCCTTCCTGCCAACACTGGAGGTAAGAGTCCTTCAACTGTTCCCGGAATTTCCACAAACCAAAGCGGAATTTGACCTGGAAATTCTCTCTTTGTTTTTTTGGCCGAACAAATTGTGTGTAATATATAATACCGTACTTGAAGGAAAGTCCGTAGAGTTCACGTACTCAGAAATTCCTGTTGAACGCACGTACGTGAAACATGAGTCATGTTAAACGATCATCCGCTTCAAAAATCATGTCTGGAAACATTCTGAAATAAATGAGATAAGAAAGCAGAGTCTACGAGGACGATAGCAAAGAAAGAAAGTAACTTAATCTAACTTAATGTGAGAGAGGCAACAACAAAAAAATAAGAAGCTAACTTAGCTTTAAGCTAATGGGACAGATATCAAAGAGCCATGACAAAGAGGCTAACTTAAACGGAATCTAATGAGAGAAATAACAAAAAAGCCACTTTTAGCAAGAGAGAGAGAGAGAGAGAGAGAGAGAGAGAGAGAGAGAGAGAGAGAAAGAAACATACGTTCACACCAAGAGAGACTGGTGTTGAGAAACAAGTCAGCATAAGTAGATATTTTCCGCCCAGACAAATGGACAGCGGGAGTTGTACGTCACCTAGAGGAAGGCAGGATGGACGTCACCTAGAGGAAGGCAGGATGGACGTTACCTAGAGGAAGCCAGGACAGACGTCACCTAGAGGAAGCCAGGACAGACGTCACCTAGAGGAAGGCAGGATGGACGTCACCTAGAGGAAGGCAGGATGGACGTTACCTAGAGGAAGCCAGGACAGACGTCACCTAGAGGAAGCCAGGACAGACGTCACCTAGAGGGAGGCAGGATAGACGTCACCTAGAGGAAGGCAGGATGGACGTTACCTAGAGGAAGCCAGGACAGACGTCACCTAGAGGAAGCCAGGACAGACGTCACCTAGGAGGCAGGACAGACATCACCTAGAAGGAGGCAGGACAGACTTCACCTAGAGGGAGGCAGGATAGACGTCACCTAGAGGGAGGCAGGATTAACATGACTCACAAAATCGTAATGACACGATTGCAAACAAACCATACCACGGGTGGGGTTCGAACCCGCGGTCAGAGAGTCTCAAAACTCCAGACCATCGCGTAAGCCACTGGGCCAGCTAGCTTCAATAAGATTCATCCAACTAGGTATATTTCTACACCATAGGAAGGTTAGCATAGGCACCACTGTGTCCACAAATGCAAGTTTTTACATACGAATCTCCCGCTAGCATGGCCGTGACGAACTCTAGCTCACGGCCATGCTAGCGGGAGATTCGTCTGTAAAAACTTGCATTTGTGGACACAGTGGTGCCTATGCTAACCTTCCTATGGTGTAGAAATATACCTAGTTGGATTAATCTTATCGAAGCTAGCTGGCCCAGTGGCTTACGCGATGATCTGGAGTTTTGAGACTCTCTGACCGCGGGTTCGAACCCCACCCGTGGTATGGTTTGGAGGCTGGATGTACGTCACCTAGAGGGAGGCAGGATGGAGGGAATCCTGTCTTGAAGAATGTGACAAATGATACTCCTACTACGTACGCACACGTCACGTCACTAAGTATGGGAATGCTCGTCAGGTTTCTCTACTTTCCAACGATATTCCAGCAAGGAAAAGACCAGAGGGAGGGGCTGGAAAGACAGGGGATGTTGGGGGCGGAATCAAAGGGGAGGGAGATAAAGGCGCAGAAAGGAGGGAGGGGATGACGGGCCTAGAAGAGAAAGGAATGAAGGGGGTTGGTTGAGGTCTTAGTGACAGGGTGGAATGATTGAAGGGAAAGGTGGAAAGTAGAGAGGAAGTAAGGGAAATGGAAAAGAGGTTTTAGGAAAGCAGAGAATGCGTAGATCAAGTGATTACAATGAAGCACTTAAGTAAACAATACCTAGATATAAGTAAGGGACTTTTCATTGCATTTATGGATTTAGAAAAGGCATGTAATAGGGTGGATAGTGGAGCAATGTGTCAGATGCTGCAGGTGTACGGAATATGTGGTAGGTTACTGAACGCAGTTAAGAGTTTTTATGTGGACAGTGAGGCTTAGGTTAGTGTTTGTAGGAGACAGAAGGAGGTAATTTTCCATTAAAGTAGAGATGTTTGATGTCATCGTGGTTGTATAACATGTTTATAGATACACAAATAACCCTCACATAGAAGAGAGGAGGAGCTTACGACTACGTTTCGGTCCGACCTGGACCATTTACAAAGTCACACTGTGACTTTGTAAATGGTCCAAGTCGAACTGAAACGTCGTCGTAAGCTCCTCCTCTCTCCTATGTGCGGGTTATTTGTGTATTGTCCCAGTTACGGTATTGTGACTTTTTGTTATTTATATTTATAGGTGAGGTTGTAATAGAAGTGAATGTTGGGGAGAGGTGTGGGATTAAAAGATAAGAATCTGATAAAAAGTGAGAGTTGTTACAATGGCTGTTTTGCGGATGACTCAGTTCTTTTAGGAGATTTTGAAAAGAAGCTGCAATTAGTGAGGGTATGTAAAAGAAGGAAATTTAAAGAGAACATAGGTAAGAGCAAAGGGAGTAAAAAAAAAAATAGGTAACGAAAGATTGAATATCAGATTGAAAGAAGGGATAATGGAGGATGTACGTATACGTGTTCAAATAAATTTGGGAGTGGATTTGTCGGCGGATGAGTCTATGAAAGATGAAGTAAACCATAGAACTGACGGGGGGAAAGGTGGGTGGTGTATTGAGGCATCTACGGATACAAACGACCTTATATATGGAGGCAAATAGGGGAATGTGCCAGAGAATTGTAGTACCCACACTCCCATAGGTGGGAAGCATGGGTTTTAAATGTTGCAGCGAGTTGGAGGAAGGAGACAGTGATGTCGTGTCTGAAGGCAATATGTGGTGTGAATGTTATGCAGAGAATTCGTAGTTTGGAGATTAGAAGGAGATGTGAGGTTACCAGAAGCATAATTCAGAAGATTGAAGAGAGGTTGTTGAAATGGTGTGGACAGTTACAGAGGATGGAATAAAAGAGGATGACTAGGAAGGTGAACAAATCAACGGTGGATAGAGGGAGGGGTAGCATCGTCCTAGGAAAGGTAGGAGGGAGGGGGTTAAGGAGGTTATGTGTGCAAGGGGCTTGGACGTCTAGCAAGCTTGTGTGAGCATTTTAAACAGGAGTGGAGGTAAGTGTTGTTTTTAATGATCTGACGTGCTGTTGGAGCGTGAGCAAGTAACATTTAGGAAGGGATTCAGGGAAATCAGCTAGCTGGACTTGAATCTTGGAAGAGGGAAGTGTCAGTAGTGTACTGATCCTCCTATGTAATATACTTGTGTAGTATATGTATGTAGTACCAGCTATGTTATAATTATGATTCCTTCGCAAGTTAGGATCTCTAGCTACCTATGACGTCACGAGTCCTGCGCATCTGTGCGCTCGCCCAGAGGCATCTCCCTCATTCCTTGGATTGGTATAGTACTGACAAGTTAGGCAGGGCACTGCTTCCCTCGCAGATTCTGTCAATATACCGTTACCACCCACTAGTGTTTCACAACGACCGTAATTATCTCCTAGAACCCCTTCGACAGAAGTACAGCTGCCTCTTGGCAGTGACAGCTCCTCATGCAGGGGACTTTCTGTTGGCTATTCCTAACTTCAGCCTTGGCACACGCCTCGACCCACAGACCATCTGCATTGGTGTTGCCCTTCAACTTGCCGCCCCTATTCTCGCCGAACACAGGTGTATTTGTGGCAGTGAAGCAGCAGACCGATTCGGGTACCATGGTCTTGTGTGTCGTAAATCCGAGGGAAAGATTGTAAGACATGAAGAGGTTAATAACATTATCAAGAGGAGCCTCACAACAGCCGGATGCCCAGCAGTAAGGGAGCCACCCCAACTATGCAGATCTGATGGCAGCCAAAAGCGTCCAGATGGTATCACCCTTCAAGCCTGGACAGACGGCAAGCAGGTGGTGTGGGACTACACATGTGCATCTACCTTGGCTGATACCTATCTCCAATACACCAGGGAGGAAGGATGGGCAGCTGCCACCTTCAGGGAGTCCCAGAAGTCGAGAAAATATGGAGAACTTGCCCAAGATTATATGTTTGTTCCCATGGGCTCAGAGACCCTTGGCTTATGGGGAAAGAGTGCATCTAAGTTCCTTAAGGAGCTAGGCAAAAGACTGATCAGGGTAACTAGGGATCCCAGGGCAGCTAGTTTTCTGTTCCAACAACTCAGCGCTGTTGTTCAGAGGGGTAATGCATGCTGTACTTTGGGCACGCGCCCCAGCTCTGAGGAGCTGGATGAGATTTTCGCATTATAATCAGTGACAAACATGTAACAATATGTACTGGACATGTATCTCTCGCACCTCGTGTACTGTATATGCCATCTTTATATCAACAATGTATCTTAAATCTCTTATACATATATATATATATATATATATATATATATATATATATATATATATATATATATATATATATATATATATATGTGTGTGTGTGTGTGTGTGTGTGTGTGTGTGTGTGTGTATCTGCGTTACTACTCATTACTCATAAGTAGCAACTCATGAAAGTACTAACTGGCAACTCAAATTAATGAAAAATATGAATCACCATATGTTTACTTTACTAATCATAAGTAGCAACTCAGAAAGTTACTAATTGTCATCGAGTGGCAGTGGTAGTAAATGTGAAGGAAGCGAGTGTGAAGATAAAGATGAAGGTGCTACTCCACCAACCAGAAAACACAACAAAAGTAAAGTTGCAACCAATTTGGTTACATCCACAAAAGTATCAACCAGTAAAGCCGCCAAGATGTGCAGACAGTTGTCATTTGATGACATTGACATTGCTACAGCAAGTCAAGTAGCAATATTCAAGTCAACATACAAAGAGGCTGATAAATTGAAGGAGGAAATGATTGAACAGTTACAAATGGAAGAATGGTCTTTACATTTCGATGGAAAGTTCATTCAGGGAAATAAGTATCAGGTATTAATACTTAAAATGAAGAACCGAAGTAAAACTGGAAGCACTACATTTGAAAGATGGCGAGGCTGAAACTATTGCTGAAGGACTGGCAAAAGTTTTTGATGAATACAACTTATGGAATGTAATAAAGATGATCATTGTTGATACAACAAACGTTAACACAGGGAAAAAGAGTGAAGCTGTTGTCAAACTGCAACGAATGTTCTCAGAGAAGGGGATTAATTAGCAAACCACAATTTATCAGTTGTCAGCATCACGTTCTGGACAGGATTCTCCGTTTGGTAATTGATGAAAATCTTGGTGCTAAAACCAGTTCTCCAAACATCGAATATCCATCTGTATCCCAACTGGTGAAGAATTACACTGGTTGTAAATATCTAAACCATTTTGCTCTATCACGTAAAGATTTTGAAAATATAAATTAATGATAATAAAAAATGTGAATTTTTAATAAATTGTTAATTTATTAAAATTAGGCAAGTAATCATGGAAAAGCACATTCTGTTAGTTTTAAGAACATATGAATTACAAATCAACATGAATCAAATCAAATGATTTTATTTAAAAAAATATGTTCCTAATTGTTAGCCTACATATTGAATCAAAGGAAGGAGGACCACTTTGATTTTCGCTTGTGCTGTGCATCGAGTCCATTACGCTTCAATGACCAGCAGTAATCCACCATCATGCTGACATTCCATTTGCCCTGGTATCGAGTTTCCATGGTACAAATATCCTGATGGAACCACTCTCCTTGTTCATCACTGTAGTCCCACAATTGTTGGGAAAATAGTCAAGATGTGAATGCAAAAAAAAAAAAAAACATGCATCTTCACACTGGCACTCGCTGCCCAGCCTTGGCCGTGGCAGGTGGTCTGGTCTGCCCTCTTGTGGAGCAGTGGTAACTACTTGTTTTCAAAGCAGGATGGCGGAGCGGTATCGACGGCGCATTAACACTGTCTGTGTGGAGCTTGTTCGTGGGGCTATTTATCCAAATAACGCAACTCTCCTGTTACCAGCTATCATTAGAGACACGTATGGCATTGACAAGGGCGATATTTACGGCATAGCCCTCAACGGCAGTGTGAGAATCTTCGTGAAGCTAATGACAACACAGGTGTATGAGACGCTTGTTGACACGTTTGAGGATAGACGTCTACAGGTCAACGAGTCGGTGGAGGTTAAATTGAAAGACGTATCACGACAATATACTTGGATTCGTATACGTAACCTACCGTTTGAGGCCGACGAACATGATGTGAGAGAGGCCTTTAAGGTTTATGGAATCATTCATTATGCAGTCATGGGTAGATGGTCCGACGGTTTCTACGAAGGAACACCGGAGGGATCTTTCAATTTGAAAATGACGCTGAGGAGGGCCATACCTTCTTACGTAGTGTTGCCTGACTTTAGAACGCAGGTTTACGTCACTTATGTGGGTCAACGTAGAACTTGTCGTATATGTAGCTCATATGATCACATTGCAGCTGAGTGTGCTAAGCGACAGGGGAGGAGACAGGATGACAGGCATACTGTTGGGGCTGTGGATGAAGGCACACAGAGACAGATGGACGGTGTGGGCGTGAGAGGAACTGCAAAGTGGAGTGATATTGTGCAGGCATCGGTGGATGTGTGTCAGACACTACCGGATGACGTGCAAAGGACAGTGGAGCGAAAAGTGGAGAATGCGGATGTAGAGCTGGATTTAGGTATTGTGGAAGAGATCCCAGAGATGCTGTGTGGGCTGTTGGACGGCTCGCAACGTCAGGTGCAGGTGGGCTCGAATGAGACGGTGGAGGAAATACTGTGTGTGGTGGACGGACTGGGGACAACTGTCCTGAGATTACCAATCTGAGTGTGCAAAAGGTGCCAGTAATGGTACATAATGAAGATAGGGGACCTGATATGGAGGTTAGTTTGGATCTAGGAAGAGAGCCATGATTATGGAGGAGGACGATGTTCTCACACCAGCTCAGAGGAATTGTAAAAGGCTTTGGTGGACGTTAAGCAAAGGTCACCTAACAGTGTGAGCGGAACCAGTGGGGTACGGGGAGTGCTGGATATTGATACGGATCCTATAACTGAACAGGGTGATTTGCAATCTGTGGGGAGGAGATATGTCAGGTCTCAAGGTAAACCCTCTATTTTATATTCAGGTGCATCGGGCTATGACCCGATACGTCAGGACAC
>WNWK01015542.1:0-47555 GCA_009830355.1 Cherax destructor
TGTAGCTACTCTCCACCTGTTGGGGATAAATTTGATAGTTTTCTATGATAATAATAATAATAATAATAATAATAATAATAATAATAATAATAATAATAATAATAATAATAATAATAATAATAACCATTAAGAAGGCAGAAAAATTTTTAAAAATTTATAGTTTTTTTTGGCCCCTGTATTTTTATAGGGGGGGGATGGCTTGATGTTAATGAAGGTTTTTGATCCAGACGTTTAAACCATTCTCGCCTTTCTTGGCCCCAAACATAATAAACTCTCATTTCCAGGGTGATGTATGATCACTACGGGTTTAGTGGTCCTTTCTGGTGTAACACCACAGAGTTCTGGGAACATAAAAGGGCCCCCCATGGAAATAAGTCACCTTGTTTTGACTTTTTTGTGTTACCCTAGGTAATTTACACGTATGTTATTGTATGATAATGTTTTTCTGTATTTACGTGTACCTGTAGCTAAATAAATTTTTTGGGGTTTACACTGCTTGGGCATTTTAAAACGATATATAATTCATTTTTTTTCTGTCTTTAACATTCAAAAAACTAGATATGCTAAGGTTGGAACCAAAAAACCAGTATGTAAGAAAAAAATGTTTATTCAGGTATCACAAATACAGTTACATAATTATCATACATGGCGGCTATGTGTGGAACCCCTAGGAAAACCCCAAAAAAGTTAGACAGTGACTTATTTCCATTAGTCCCAAGGGCAGTAGGTGGTCAAAACACTTTTATTGCACAGCAGTAAACGAGTGGTATAGATTGCCTGCACATGTCGAAACCTGTCTTAGCATGAGCTATTCCCCAAAGAGAACTAGAAGGTACTTAATGAATGAAGCTACAGAAAGGAGATGAATTTTTTTTTGTATAGCTAACTTTTTTTATTTTTTTTTTTTTTATTTATAAAACACATAAGGTACATTAACAACAAACTTTGCAACACTATACAAAAAAATTAACATTATAAAAATGACAATGATACAAAAAAAAATTCGTATCTGAGACCACCCCCCTTGGGTTTTGAACATAACCAAAAAAAATAACATCATAAGATAAAATATAAAACCCTGTTTTATACAAATACAACACGACCACGGGCCCCTATATCCCATAAATTGTGAACTAAATACCTCTAAAAAAAACGTATATGCATAAATATTACTGAATATCTCTAACCAAAAAAGGCCATAGTCTTAAAAACCCCGCCATCTTAATTTTTTTTAAAACTGTGCTTTACTGTAACATTACATAATAGCAATTATTCGAAGTCTTATCTGATCCAAAACCCAAGTTGTAAGTTATTATCCAACATATAAAAATAACCATCTAAATGATGGGTATTCCATCAAGACTCATAACACATATCACTTGTCACATATCATTGGGGACAAGGCCAACTCAATTTCCTTCCCCTATCCCTATTAGACTACTCCTATCACTGAATACAAGCCCCGTCCCCTAACCCCAGAGCATATATCACCATAACAACATACTTTTCATAAATACAAAAAAAAATATGAACTAAGTACTGCTATACATAAATCTATGTACTATGATGATACCCTTAATCATCATAAAATTTTTTTTCCCCAAATAACCCCCCTTTACAATAAGATCGTTGGCATCTTAATTAAAAGCTATACAAAACAGTACGATACTTTCACATTGCCTAACGACAATGGTTGATGTATAAAAAGGGCCCCATACAAAAATTACACAATAAATGATAATAAAAAAACCTTCTCTGATCCCTAATCTTGTGGTAATATTACAATAACTCCAAAAAATTTTTTAATTACCTATTTTGAGAGTACTGATAAGAAACATAATATGTACTATTTGGGAACAATATTAACGTCCCGTACAACGTCAGGGAACTATACCTTCCTGTCTCATAAAAAAAAACAATTCCCATGCTCCAAACTTTGGGGAAAACCCCCCCTTTGCGTACTCCTTTCCCTTGAACCTGGTCTTTTTTTAGTCATTACGTAAAAAACAAGTCCAAACAAGTTCATCCTGTCATCCTCTCATACCTATTCAACACCTTTCCGCGTCAGCTGTCTTTTCCCCCCTTCTCAATAAAAACATTCTGTCGCCATCGCCCCCCCCCCAACATTCACACTACTATGCCCCCAAAAAATTTTTAAAACCCAAAATCGACCCCACCCTAACTACTCTGTCTTCCAAAGAATCCAGCCTTTTTAGCTTTTACTCTGCATCACCGTAATAACTTTGCTACTGTTAATGTCCTATACCCCCCAGAGAAACTTGATACCTATTTACCTCCATATAATAGCCTATTCCTACACATTGAGCGATAAAATGAGCCGCTAAGGCTTTCACCCTCAGCCCCCCCCACCTCTTCATTCAAAAACTAAAAATTTGTGTGCCTACTATTGTAAGCTGATCCTCTCTTTTTTTGTTAATGTAAAAACTCAGTTTACTTTACCCTATTACATCTCGTTTTATTGAACGTTTTCACACAGTTGAGTTACTTAGCTGTTTTAACTTTAAGGTTTTTTAAACATGACTGATTTCTATTGTAACTTACTCTAGGTTTTAAATAATAAGATATTACAAGGACCCCAATGGAAATAAGTTACTTTGATTTTTTTCCGGGGATATTAGGCAATTTAAAATATGTCACTAGGGGTTTTTTCTAAATAAAATAACTTTTAAAAAAAAAAGCTTTTTTTTAAAATTTTGGGGGCATGTCATGAGGGGGGACATTCACGTTATTTTTCCCCCCAAAAAAGAAGAATAAACACAAACCCCATCTTTACTACAAAAAAATAACCAAAGATTTAACTTATAAAACTAAAACCTGTGTATTGAAGAAAAAAAAAACAAGAGCTAATAAATTAGAGGAAAGAACCCCAAAAATATTTAGTGAAGGTTGAGGGTTTGCTGGGGTGGTGTCCCCGTTTTTCCCCAGCACCTCCACTAGCATCGGTACTAGCGGCTTGTCTCGTTGATTGTCCTCTCGTTAACTCTCTCATAGGGAGGGGGGAGGTCTTCATCATGGTTCAGGAAGGTACAATGGGGCCCCCCTTGCTTTCTATTTTTTTTTGTTATTGTTGTATTGATTTTTAGCGATTTTTTCATTTTTTTGATCACGGCATTAGCATTCAGCACCCGCCTTTTTTTTCATGTATTTTTTTTTTTATATAAATTTTTTAATTTTTTTTAGTGTTGATAGGATTTTTTATTCATAAGTTTTTGGGGGGTTTTTTAACAATTGTGCGAATTTAAAAAAACTAAAAATGTGAATTTTTTTTGGCCCCTTTTAAAGCGAATTTTAGCAACAACACGGGAGATGAATTTTTTTTTATAAGTAAAAAAGCTGTTAGTGTTTTTTAATTTTAAAAAGGTTAATTGTATCCCTTTTCACGCTGTTTTTTACGCCAGTGATATTCTCGTTATGCCCGTTCTGTTTTTTATAGGTAATCCCCTGGAATAGTCTTAAAGCGAATTGATTAAACAACTTATTGTTACCAAAAAACCCCCCGGTTGATGGGGCACTGAGGCCTGGTCATGGACCACGCTGCTGGGATAAACCCCCAGCAGCGGTAGATGGTGGGCCCCCTCGGCAGGGCCAGCCTTAAGGTTGGTTAAAAAATACAAAAGGGGGGGGTGATTGGGGCCCTGCCTCGCATGGGCCATTGGCCCCCTGCTGCAGTGTTTTTGTTCTTGTGTAATCTACTCTCGGTTTGAAAATGTACAAAAGCACAAAGTAAACAAAGGGGGGGCTTTGGATAAATATGTTGGCAATTTTCCCCCAATGACTGGCATGGGGAGAAAGGTTTTTTTCCAAGCTGGAAACTGATCAAAACTTGAGATCTTCAGCAAGAATTTTTGAACAGTTCCAAAAAAAAATTTGTTTTCAACAATATTTTTCATTCTTAATTTTTTTTTGAACAAAAATTTTTTTTTTAAAAATTTTTAAATATTAAAGCAAGTCTTTTACTACTTTCAGAGGTGATATACAAATTTTGTTTACTTGTAGGCTTACATGTATGCTGTTTTATATTAAAATGAGCTTACATCTTTTTTTGGCTATTAACCCCTTTCTTTTTTTTAATGCACAGTTTGATTGCTTTCCATACATGGGGCCCCCCAAAAATTTCAATTTGGCCCTGCCCTAAGGTCGGCTCTGCCCCCTTTTGGGAAAAATGCCATACTGTTCGGCATGAAAAGTAAGCCGAAAACTTTAAAATTTTTGGGGGAAAATTCCCCTTTATCCAAGCTTGTCGATTGATAGTGAAAATGTTCGTGCCCATAGACAGTCTGTATCTACCTACTAAAAGGTGGAGGATCTTGATCTAGCTGTACAATGTCATGTATGGGGGGGTTCTTGTTCTTGGTACTATTCTAACAGACTACAAATACTAGTAAAGGTTTGTGGTATAGTTACTTTTTTTTCCCTTTTACCCCGCAAAAAAGTTTTTAGCTGGTAAACTGGTAGGTCATCCTAAGCACACTCCAGGAAGATTTGAATAGACGTGCAGTGGTTGGAAGTGGCAGATGGTTTAATATAGATAAATGCAAAGTTCAAAATATTGGACAGGACTATAACCATGCCACATATAAACTAATGTAGATTTTATACAGAAAAAAAGGGTTTAGGAGTTCTGGTTAGCAGTAATCTAAAACCAAGACAGCAGTGCATAAGTTTTTTGCAATAAAGCAACAGAATCCTTGGCTTCATATAAAAGCATAAATAATAGGAGTCCTCAGGTTGTTCTTCAACTCTATATTTTTTGGGTTAGGCCTCATCTAGATTATGCTGCACAGTTTTGGTAAAGTATTACAGAATGGATATAAATGCTCGGGGAAAAAATAAAAAGGAGGATGACTAAGTTAATCCCATGTATCAGAAATCTTGCCCCAAAGGGGTAGACTGAGGCCCTGAATCTGCACTCTAGAAAGGCGTAGAATTAGGGGGATATGATTGGGTGTATAAATGGGGAAAAAGGAATAAAAAAGGGGGGTAAATACGTGCTAAAAATATCTAGTATTGACAGGACTTGCAGCAATGGCTTTAAGTTGGATAAATTCAGATTCAGGGGGAAAGGTATAGGAAAGCATTGGGGTTTTGGAATAGAGTTGTCGATGAGTGGAACAAACTCCCAGTACAGTTAACAAAACGGGTAGTTTTAAAAAAAAGGGTAGATAAATGGGTGGGTTGGGGGGGAGTTGGGGTTTGACTAGCTTGTGCTACTAGGTCAAAACCGTGCTCCTTCCTTAATGAATGTTACCTTTTCCTTAGGTTAGGGGGTTGGCAAGCCGGTGGGAGACTTGGGCCCCCCCCGCATGGGCCCCTTTTGGCCCCCCTGCAGTTTCCCCTTTTTCTTATGTTCTTATATCCCCCAATTCTATGCCTTTCTAGGTGGGTTAGGGGGCCCGTCTATCCTCATTTTTTTTTAAATTTTTAAAGCTACCCCCAGGGGGTTTTGTTTTTCTATTCAAAATTCCACCCATCCCCCCAAAAATCAAACCAGTGCTTTATTGTATATGGTATCTAAATTTTTCAAACCTGAAACCATTGTTTTAAAATACGTAGTTTGATTAGCTAATTTCAGTACATTCTTACCTTTTTTTATTCCCCTTCTTACATTTATACACTAAAACTCAAATTCTATGCCTTTCCTGAAAATGCAGATTTAGTACCCACAGTCTACCTTTTTTGGGGGAAAGGGTTTGATATATGACAACTTCATCCTTTTGTTTTCCAGTTCATGTGTCCATTCTGTAATAGTTGAAGTATAATTTTATTCAGTAGGCCTTCTGCAGTTTCCCCCCATTCTTATGGTCTTATAATCGGAGGGCTATACAAAAAAACCCACACAAGAGAGGGGGGCGCTTACAATGTTATGGTCCAACTTGGATCATTTAGTCATACGAGGCTATTTTTTTTAAAAGGTTTTTGATATGAAGAAAAAAATTTTTTTTTGCTTTATTAAAACAAGTATAGGGGGATAGCAAGGGGTTTTTTAGCAAGGCAAATTTTTGCAAGTATATCCCAGTAGTCCTTGAGGTATACCATTTAGGGTTCTCAACCCATCAGTCAACTAGATTGTGTAATTATTGGAATTAAGTAATAAAAACTGAAAATTCTCTAAATTCTTAGAACAAAATATTCTAAAGGTTTAACTCTGTCTAATGCTGTTTAATAATTTCAGGTAAAGGGGAAAGGAAAGGGAAAAGGGAGAAGGTAGCAGCAGCTCCCTTAGTTACCTAAAAAGTTGTAGTCCCCAAGAAGGTTGTCAATCCCCTCTTTGAGAAGAGGCCTAGAAACTTTGGTATTGGTAAGTAAATTGCATTTTGGAAGTTTCTTGTGCAAAGAATACAGTAAGCCCTCCATATAACACTTGGGAAATAAAATTGTCTGGGTCAATTGATTTGCAAACAATGGACAAGTCTTTTGGTTACAGAATTCAATTATTGATCACAAAATTATCCACCACAAAGTTGCTGTTTTAAATCTGAAAGTTTTTTTTTTTTTCATTATGCACTGCTTGCTTCAGGATTTTCTTTATACAGTGGACCCTTGGTTTTCGTTGAAAATTCTTTCCAGAATGCTGTTTAAGTGCCGTTACCGAACGAATTTGTTCCCATAAGGACAAATGTAAACTAGATTAGTCGTTTCAGACCCCCAAATATACACTTACAGAAACTCACAAAAATACACTTACAGAAACTCTCGCAAAAATACACTTACATAATTGTTCAAGTTTGGAGGTGAACAAAAACCGAGGTTCCACTGTATAGTGCATACTTACCCATAGACCCTTTCCTGTATCTAGGCCCTTGTTTACCGCTCATGGCTTAGCTGAGCTCATGATGTACAACAATGGGACAGACCCTGGCTTCAAAGCTGTAGTACAACGGGACCCACCCCTAAAGGGTAAATTTGGTATTTTCTCCCATTTGGTGGCTGTCCTTATTTGGGGGAAGGGGTGATGATTGTTGTAGGGTATATTATGTACTGGAAAGTCTTTTATTGTTATAGCAGAGCATATAAAGTAGAAAGTAGTGGTAGAAATAGGCAACATGGTATAAGAAAAAAATAACACCCTTTGTCTTGTTTTACTGGTATTTTTATAACCTTATCTGGATGTAGGAGACTTTAGTGTAGTGGGCACTTGCATATAGTTTACAGGCCCCGTGTTAGAGGGATGTTTTTGATGCCTATATTATATTCAATAAATTTCACTTCATTAATACATACTTTACCCTTCCATTTAGAATTAATACTGTACTAATGTATGGTATTTCAGTCCAAGGGTTAGATTGAGAGGATCACCCCACACATCCTTCATGTTATGTGATGGATGAGATAGAATGATCAAACAGTTCTCAAAAAAGTGATGTAATCTGTAATTTACTAATGTAATACTGTACACTAAATGTATATTTATCTCCAGGTGGTGACATACAACCCAAGCGTGATTTGAGTCGCTTTGTGAGATGGCCCAAGTATATACGTCTGCAAAGGTCAAAGGGCAGTTCTTCAACAGCGTTTAAAGATTCCTCCTCCAATCCATCAGTTCAAGCAGACTCTTGATCGTCAGAAAGGTATTAATCACCTAACTGAAATGATCCTTAGGCTCATTAAGAGCGGTGCAGGATTGAAGAGATTTTCATTAGACTCAGAAACTTTCCTGGTTCTTTGAACCAGTTATCTACAAGTGGAGGTAATGTTTGGCATAAGTATTCAAACACTTCACAATCTCTTACTGAGAATGTGATGGTGATGTTCAGTATTTTGTGATGAACAGTATTTGCTAACAGAGGCTAATGCTGAGAAAGCGTACCACCCAATATTTCAAACTGATGTAATTATTTGCATATTATGTATTGTATGTTGGTGAAAAGTCGTTGAATTTTTTCTTTATTTAAAATTTATTAGCCACGGAGCTGTTTGCTTGATGGACAAGTATCGTCCTGAGAGCAAAAAACTGCTAGGAAGGCAAGGCTGCGCAGACGTGCTGCTGCAAGAGCAGCTGGCAAGGAGGATGTCCCAACAAAGCGCAAGATATATGTTCGTCAAGGTGTCAACACTGTGACAAAACTGGTTGAGCAGAAAAGGCTCGCCCTGGTTTGCATTGCCAGTGATGTTGAGCCAGTGGAGGTATGGGTTTCCTGTGGTAATCAAATATTTTCTTTTCTTCCATGATGTCTTGAGATTCTCTTCACCTGATTTTGTGTGATGTTTAATGATATTTATACTGATGTTTATATTTTTGAAGTCCTACACTATGTATATTAAAAGTTCAGCATTAAGTTTGTGACCTTATTTGTAGGTTGTGTTGTTCATGCCTGCTTTGTGCCGCAAGATGGGAGTGCCTTACTGTATTGTAAACAATAAGTCACGGATGGGTGTTGTTGTAAGAAGGAAGAAAACTTCCTGTATTGCAGTCACAGATGTAAGTATAAGTAGCCATTTTTTAATTTGTAAAGGGATTCTAAATTGAATATTAGGGACAGGATAATACCAAAATTTTTGCAGATGTAATACTTATATTTGTTTAAAATTATAACTGCTGATTTTCTAGGAAAATGGTTATTACTCAGTAGGTATTAGGTATCCTAGGAAGGTGAATTAGTCATCTCTTGTTACTAATCACAGGCACCCCTGTGAATCTTAAATTAAAAAAAAAAAAAAAATCCTGAATATAGACATAATAATATATGAAAAGTAGCAATTTTCATTTATTTTAAACTTTTATTTTATTTTAATGATCAAAACATTCATGCTGTTTAAAGTTCTAAGTGTTTGGAAAACTTATAAATTACGTAATTATTGTAATGGAAAATCTAAAATTAGTTTACAACTTTAACAACTCGTAAACTGAGTTAACCGACACTTTAATATTTAGGTTTTTAAAATAAAACTTATTCTGATGCCTGGCATTATCGGAAGTTGTCCTTTGGGATGAGTATGTTCCTCTAGTGTAGAGCAGTCCTTCATTTTCTACTGGCTAGGATG
Organism: Cherax destructor; assembly: GCA_009830355.1. Lineage (NCBI taxonomy): Eukaryota > Metazoa > Arthropoda > Malacostraca > Decapoda > Parastacidae > Cherax > Cherax destructor. The sequence goes on from WNWK01015542.1 coordinate 9,004, forward strand.
GCCTAAGATGGAAGAGCTATTCATTGCCATTATTTGTTTTAAGTTTGTGGTAATGCTTAATACCTGTATTTTAGATCATCCAAAAAATTTAGTTAACTGAAATATTTTAACTGGTACCATATCTACATAAAAGCAAACATATTTCCATTCTCATTTTCCATTCATATTTCTGACTCCCTTGTCAGAAATATGAATTTGAATGAGTGGATTGGGCTCTGCATCAATTTTGGGGTGGGAGTTGTCCCTCTTCTCCCAAGATGAGCAGTTAAGTTTTTAGTCCTGTTTTAACTGCAGCCTCCAATGCAATTCCCAAAATCTCTCGAGACATTCTTGGAAATGTTCCTTGTGGACTCTGCAGTGTGCTTGAAACATCCTGCATGGGGCCACTACTTTCAAAGTAACCACAGAGTGGCTCCTTGATTTTAAGTGAGTGAGGGTTGCCTGCCATGTAATTTGGGTATCAAAACAGGATTGATGGCAGGATTCTCTCTACTACTATGATAGCAATTTTGAAAAAAGTTAGGAAAATGAATGACAGGCACTAGAGACCCAGCTCCTGTACTTAGTTGCCAGCATCAGCATTGCAGACCTGCTGAAGTTGCCACAGTAATTGGACTATATCTTGTCCATATATCTCAAGGGCTTCTTCTATGCCCATAGTTTCTTCCCAAACTGCCAGTTAATGCTTAGATTTTAGTAATAGCAAACTGCTTTCCACTTGCTGTCTGCCACTGGGTCTGATGGCATCTTTTTCATGCTTGCCATTTACATCCTATGGCACACTGTTTTGTCTCTAACCTTGTTTGGTTTTGGGTTCTTCCTCTTCAATGGAAAACTGCCATTGTTCTCTGCCCTTTCATAAGTCAGGTACAGTGGAACCCCGGTTTTTGTTTTTAATCCATTCCAGAAGGTTGGCCAAAACTGGAAGTAATTTCCCATAAGAAATAATGTAAATCCAATTACTCTGTTCCAGACACCCAAAAGTATTAACAAAATAAATTTTGTAGAGAATAAATTTACATACAGAAAACAGTGAGAAATATAAAGCACTAATGAAATGGATAAATGAACATTTAACATCACTTTTACCTTTATTGAAGAGACTTGTTGGTGTATGAAAGATGGCAAGGAGGGGAGAGGGAGGAGAGGTTATTGCTTGAAGGGAATCCCCCCCATAAGGACTTCAGGTATCAAAGCCCTATACAGGGTTACTTCCCTGACTCCTGTTGCACAAAAACCTGTCCAGAGAGGTCTGTTTCTGGCATACCTTTAAGATTTGCCTAAAATGGTAAATTGCATTGTCATTGAACATGTTACTAACACAGCTTGCAGCAGCTTTGTTAGGTATTATTTCTCTACAAAACTTTGCACCTCACCCACTTTGCACAAATGTCCTTAATTGCTGAAGAAGGCACATTCTTCCCTCTTTCTCCTCTGAAGCAATTTCTCAGCTAAGGTCTGTTGCTGTTCCAGATGAAGGTCTTGCAGCTCTTTAGTGGTTAGCTCTTCCCTGTGGTTGTCCACCAACTCTTCCACATCCTGGCCACTCATGGACTTCCCCAAAGACAATAATTCCACAACAGGCTCACTGAACGAGTAACAAAGCCAACTTGAGCCATGAACGATGAGCAGCCGTGTCCGTGGGCAGGTGGAAGCGTCTGGTACAGGCTATTTCGAGCGGATGAACGAAAACCTAATTGTACGATAGCCAGACCGGACGAAAACCGGGGTTCCACTGTACTTTGGGCCATGCCTCTTACTAGTGTAGTTTGCAAGTTGAACATCTGGTAAATAAATGTTTGTGGTATTTGGAGGTGCATAATTCTTTATGTATGTACTTGGCAATTTGGTTTTCATAGGGGCTGATACCCTATCAACCCCTTAGTCCGTTTGGAACGTCATTGCTAGAAAATGCATGCTCTGAGAATTTTTTTCTGATTCATTACTGTCTGGATTAATGTTTAGCTCCTGACAGTCCAGGCTGAGGGCCTGTTATGTTAGCAACCCCTTCCAGAATGCTGTTGACAGGGTTTCCCACTGGGACACCACTCAGGCTTAAATTTTATTCCTAAAATGGGTGGTCTGACCTTTGGGGAAGTTTAGTGATTCCCAACAATAATTCTCCTTCATTAATTGAAAAGTACTTTTAATTTTATGAAAGGTTTTAGTTTTTAACATTAAATGATGATTAAATTAATTACTGATTTGTTATGATGCTCACAAACGAGCTTTTTAATACTGATGAGATTAAATTGAAAGTTACATCCTAATTCTGTTAAAAGTTAACCAATTCCTTCCACTTTCAGGTGGAAGCTAATGATCGCACCAATCTAAACAAGCTTCTAGAGTGTGTGAAGACAAACTACAATGACCGCTATGATGAGATTCGTAAGAACTGGGGCGGTGGAATTCTTGGTGCAAAATCTGCCTCCCGGATCACAAAGCTTGAACGGGCTAAGGCCAGGAAATTTCCCAAAAACGTTAAAATAAAATTGTATCTGTGTTTTTTTTCTTTTAAAACCTTTTTAAATTAAATGTGAAGTTGCTTGCACCTGATATCAGTTCAGTTTCTCTTACATTCATGGAAGCCACATCTTTGATGCAGATTAACTTAAATAACCTCTGAAACCAACTTTGACTTCAATTTTACTTAAACATCCCTAACTATTAAATCTTCGCATGTCTGTTTCATTGCTGTAGATGACGTTTTACTGCTTAATTTTTCATGGGCATGTCTTGATGCCAGTGAGATCTGTATGACACTTGGTTATGATTATAATTGATCCTGGCGAGAAGCAATTCTTTGCTTGATTGCCTTTTTATTTTCTTGTGCAGCCTGGATAGTACCATGATACTAGTGATGGGTTGATCCAAAGAATTTAACTATCTTCCCTTTGCTCAAACCTGGTTGTCTCCTTCACTCTGACTCCTTTTTTTTTTTTTTTTTTTTTTGGGGGGGCATAGGGCCTGAGGGAATGAATTTGTCAGATCCCAAGACAATTATTCTCAGGATCAAGAGCATGGTAACCTCCATTGAGGTGCCAAAATTCTGAATTTGACATTGAACCTTGTTTCAATTTAGTCAGCTTATGGCCTTAAAGAAGTTAGTGCAGCATACAGCAGTATGAGTGGGTATGTTCACAGGATGCCAGTCTTCACCTCTCAGAACATTGGCTGGCACAACTACATGAAAACTTTAAGACTGGATCATTCAAAACCAGAGGTGCCTGTAGTACGGTCTGTCAAATAAATGTTGGTAGTGTGTAATGTCTTGCATAAGCTAGGTTTCAGTAAGAATACAGTTGTCTTAAGGAATCTAGGAGTGCCAGGTTATTGGTTACTTGAGATCTAATCCTCTTTAAGGGGGGCTCCTTGACGTGGTAAAGAGGCTATCGGTCTGAGGAATTGGACCTTTTGGTCTTCTTCCTCAGACCGAACCTAATTACCCCCCAATCCCCCCTCCCTTTTCCCTTTCCTCCTCCTCATCCCTCCCTTATTTCCTTCCCAGTTTTACCCTGGGAGCTTCTCTCCTCAGGCATTCTAGTTCCTAGGTAGGGGGAAGGGTATCGTAGTCCATCCCATTCCGTTGAGGTCCTTGGCGGTGGTGTAGTTTGCCGAATCTGATCGCCTGGGGATGTCCCGATCCTTCCGGTCACCCGGAGGGTGGCTTTGGGTATCTTTCGGGCGACGGGTGTATCTCTGGAGGCCACCCGATTCCGGGGTGGTGGCCGAAGGCGGTATGCTTTGTGGCGGATACCCGGGCCGCCCTCTCTTTGTCCGCAGAGATGGCTCGGTGGATGTGAGGTTGCTATCCCGGATTGCTGGTTTACTGGCGTGAAGGGTAGGGTATGGCACGGGTTCCATGCAGCATCTGCACTACTTGCGGTGTTGAGGTCCTCTGGGCACGGAGGGGATTTGCGCCCCTTTCATTCCTCCTAGGACCATTCCTCCACGTTCCCCTTTTTTATTCTTTTTTTATTTTTTTTTTTTTTATTTTTTTTTTAAAAATAAAAGAAAAGTAACCTAACCATGGCTGACCCAATCCATGAACCCACTACCCCCGGGCCCCTTCCTGATACCGCACCCAGTACTGACCCTGCCTCGTTAACGGATGACTCTTTGGGCACCTCTCATGCCCCTGTATCTCTTGCTGGTGCTGGTTCGTCACCTGCTTCAGGTACCAGGGTCCCGACTGGCCCTTTTTGATACGTCTGACCTTCGCTCTTTTCTGACCTTGATTCCGGTTTCCCCCGACGGTGCGGCAAATTTTTGAATCGCTCGCCCGTTCCCATCGGACCACCCCGGTCCCACACAAAAACGACCAAGCCACACATGACGATTCGACACTCCTTCTCGTTCATCGCAGAAACGACCAGCTCGTCACTCACTCCCCTTAAACTCTGTTTCAAACTACTCAATGGACAAAAATTTTTTCTCTTCGTCCAACTTTCCTAATACCTATCTTTCAGACCATAGTATTGGTGACTACTACGCCATGTTGGTCAAAACATTCCCTTTTACGCTTCAAGAGCGGCACTGCATCATCACGGTCCAGAATGCTGGCCAAGTCGTGATCTTTCTCTTCTTACGACCATTGACAATACACCTGTTACTATTGACAAGCACCATTCCCTCAATTCTTGTTGTGGTTCTGTCATTTTGCCCCACACCATTGTCCAACGGAATTTCCAGACATGTGGTGGTGACATTTTCGAGCAGCTTGAGCTCCAAGAACTCCCTATCCTTAAAGTTGACACTTTTGTCCTCCCAGCCAATAAGCGAAGACGTTATCCTTGCAAATAGCTCGTCTAACGTTTGACTGCCGAGAACTGCCACCTTCGGTCTACATTGCAGGTCAACGTTTACAAGTTCGAAAGGTGACCCCACCGCAGCAGTGTAGAAACTGCTGGCGTTTTGGTCATCCAGCAAAATATTGCAGGTCCATGGCCGAATGCCCAGTCTGTGGTGCTGACGACCATGCCAGTTCTTCTTGTACTCTACCTCCCTCTTGCCTTAACTGTCATGAGGCACATCCTTCATATTCTCGCCGTTGTCAGGTTTACCTGAATGAGCGGGAAATCCGTTGTCTCAAAGAGGCGGAAGGCTTCTCCTATGCTATGGCTGTCTCTCATCGCCTTCAAGGGAAACTTCCCCGTATTTCTTATTCTCGCATTGCTAAACGTCGCCCCGCTTCTGGGGTCCCAACTTCCACGGCTTCCTCTGTGGTTGCCTCATCCGCAATCACCCCTGTCTCGAATCCTTTTGATATTCTTGGCTCCGAGGTCCCTACCTCGGCTTCCCATACTGTCCACACTCCTTCCTCTACTCACTCGCACAATCCTGAGTCTACACGTCCTCGTTCTTCATCTAAACCTCAGCGCCCCCCTCCTCATAAGCCCGGCAAAAAATCCCTACTGCCAGGTCCTTCGCCTCTGACTAGTTCTATAACGTGTGTGGAGGTTCATCCTCCTCCTCATACACTACCTTCATCCCCTGTCCCCTCCCAAGCCCCTTCGACAGTTTCCTCTTCTATCTCCTCACCCTCTACTTTAGTGCAGTCTATAGACTCCCCGATCGTTGCTCACTCTTCTTCCATTTCTAATGTAGTCCCACATTCTGCATCTTTGACTTCCGAAACACTGGAAGCTATTGCAGAATATATTACAGAGACTGGACAGATGATGGACACTACTCCACCTGAGGTTCCTCATCTTCTTCTTCGTCTCAACCCCCCTTCCTTCACAACGTCCTCCTCCCCCTTGATTACAGGTCTTCCGCTGCCTCCACACGTGGACTTTTCTAACCCTAGTCCATAGATTCCTCTCACTTCCACTATATCTTTCTCTCCATAAATCATGGCTTATTTACAGTGGAATATCCGAGGCCTCAGGGGTAACCGTGAGCTTCAGGTGTTGCCTCTCAGTTTTCCCCTGTTGGGGTCTGTTTGCAAGAACCCAAATTACAATCCACTGTTATCAGGCCCTTTTCAGGCTATGATTTGTTATATTCATCGGATCCTTTTTCCGATGGAACCTTTAACGAAAGTGCTCTTCTATACGCACTGGTGTTCCATACCGTCAGCTCTATGTTCCTTCTTCCTTACATTACACGCAGCCCGTATCCACTTGAATAAGTGGTATACACTCTGTTCTTTATATCTCCCTTCGCGGGCAATGTCTATCCCAGATGTTGATTTTCTGGTTTCTTCCTTACCGCCACCCCTTCTATTACTTCGGCGATTTTAACGCACACCATTTTCTCGGGGGAGGATCGCACTGTGACTCCCGTGGCATTCAGTTGGAGGCATTTCTTGCTTCTCTTCCTCCATGTTTTAAATACGGGTACTCTACCCATTTTGATCCCCGAACTCATTCTTTCTCCTGCATCGATCTTTCCATCTGCTCTTCATCTACTGTCCTTGACTTCACCTGGTCTGTCCTCCCGGACTTACATGACAGCGATCATTTCCCAATCATCCTTAAGTCCCCTGTTTTCCCACCTCCTCATTGCCCACGCTGGCAATTTGACCGGGCGAAATGGGACCTTTACGACATCTTACTGCCTTTCATGAGGTTCCTATCTCGTCCTCCATTGATGAGGTTTTACATCTCTTTTCGTCCTCCATCTTCACAGCGGCTTCACATTCTATTCCCCAAACCTCGGGCAAGCATCCTCAGAAGTGTGCCTTGGTGGTCTCCTGCTTGTGCTCGGGCAGTGCGTTTGAAACGTGCTGCAGGGGCAGGTATCGATATAACAGAACCACAGAGAGACTCCTTGATTTCAAGCAGAAGAGAGCTATTGCTCGTCGTGTCATACGTGATGCTAAACGCACTTGCTGGCGAGATTACGTTTCTACTGTCACTTCGGCTTCCTCGATGAGTGCAGTCTGGAAGAAAGTGCGGAAATTAAGTGGTAAATTCTCCCCGACCCGGCTCCTGTTCTTCAGGTTGCTGGTGTCGATATAGCACACCCCTTGCCGTTGCCACTGAAATTGGTAACCATCTCGTCCGCATTTCTCAGGGGCTCCATCTATGCCCTCGTTCCTTTCTTCTAAGTCTGCCAGCGAGTTAAAGCCCTTAGATTTTCTTCCTTAAGAAGAATCCTATAATGTGCCTTTTTCCCTTCAAGAACTGGAGGCAACACTTTCCGCTTGCCGATCATCGGCAGCTGGGCCAGACGGCATACATATTCGTATGCAAGCATTTACATCAGTCTGTCTTACTGTCCTCTTACGACTCTTTAATCTTATATGGTCGCAAGGAGTTATTCCCCAGCTGTGGAAGTCTGCTATTGTTCTCCCTTTTCGAAAACCAGGTGCTACGGACGTGATCCCTCTCACTACCGTCCCATCGCTCTTACCAGTGCAGTTTGCAAAGGGAATGGAACGTCTAGTTAATAGACGTTTGATGTGGTATTTAGAGACTCACAATAGTCTCTCCCCTAGTCAGTATGGTTTCCGTAAGGGCCGTTCTGCCATTGACCCCTTGCTGCGCTTGGATACGTATATTCAATGCCTTTGCGAATAACCATTGGTTATCGCTATCTTTTTCGACCTTGAGAAGGCTTATGATACAACTTGGAGATATAATATCTTGGCCCAGGCCCACCCTTAGGCCTCCGAGGCAACTTACCATTCTTTTTTAAGGCTTTCTTAACTGGGCAGACATTTCCGGGTCCGGGTCTGTAATGAACTCTCCCCGGAATTTGTCCAAGCTGAAGGTGTCCCCAGGGATGTGTTCTGAGCACAACACTTTTTTCTGCTTGCTATAAATAATCTGGCATCTGTTCTCCCATCCAATATTTGGTCATCGCTCTATGTGGATGACTTTGCTATAGTTTGTGCAGGTGCTGACTGTCACCTCATTGCAGTTTCCCTCCAGCATGCCATCAACCGGGTTTCTGATTGGGCCACCACTCACGGGTTTAAGTTTTCTAGTGGCAAAACTCATCAAATTACGTTCACTAGACGTTCAGTGGTCTCTGATCATCCATTGTACCTATACGGCTCACGTATCCCAGAACGTGATACAGTCAGGTTTCTGGCCTCCTGTTTGACCACAGATTGTCCTGGAAACCTCACATTACCTCTGAAGGCGACTTGCCATAGCCGGCTGAACCTCCTTAAAACCCTCGCACATCTTTCATGGGGGCTGATCGTAGAACTCTCCTTCGCCTACATTCAGCCCTATCCTATCGAAACTCGATTATGGTGACCAGATATATTCGGCAGCCTCTCCTGCCACTCTTTCCAGCCTTAATCCCATCCATCACCAGGGATTACGCTTATGCCTTGGTGCTTTTCGTTCTTCCCCGGTTGAGAGCCTCTATGTAGAAGCGAACATTCCATCCTTGTCCGATCGTCGTGATGCACATTGCATTCGCTATTATGTTCGCTCATGACCTCCGCAATCCTTCCATGTATAGGATTGTCACAGATGTTAGTAGACCTCGTTATTTGTTCGTCGCCCTGTTTACTTCGTCCCCTTTTCTCTTCGTCTGCATTCATCTTGTCTTCCCTTCAGCTTCCACCTTTATATGTTCATGTGGCTTCACCCTTTCCTCTACCCCTGGGAAGTTCCTGCTGTCCGTGTCTGTTCTATTCCTTCTACCTTGCCGAAAGCCCAACTGCCTACGGCGGCTTCCGCTCTTTCTTTCTAGACCATTTGTTCTCATTCCCATGCCATCGCAGTATACCCGATGGTTCAAAGTCATCTGACGGCGTCGGATTCGCAGCAGTGTTTCCGGACAGCGTCGACGAGGGCATCTGTTACCCTCGGCTAGCATATTTACGGCTGAATTGTATGCCATTCTTGTGGCACTTATCCGTATTGCATCTATGCCTGTATCACCATTTGTGGTCGTTTCAGACTCCCTTAGTGCTTTACAGGCTATCCGTAAAATTGATACACCTCACCCCCTAGTTCTTCGATCCACCTTTGGTTACGCCGATCTTTAAGCATAAAGATATTGTCTTTTGTTGGGTCCCTGGTCATGTTGACGTACAGGGCAATGAACAGGCAAAACACTGCTGCGGTCAGCAGTACATGACCTTCCAGTTTCATATAAGTGTTCCTTTCACGGACTATTTTGCGGTCATTGCTACCCACCTTCGCACCCGTTGGCAACAACGCTGGTCTGACCTGCTGAATAACAAACTTCATTCTATTAAACCGGTTATAGGTTTCTGGCCTTCTTCTTGTCACCAAGTCGAGGTTGGGAGACTACACTCTCCCGTCTTCGCATCGGCCACACTCGCCTTACTCACGGGTATCTCATGGAGAGGCTCCTGCCCTCTCTGTGAGCATTGTCAGGTTCCAGTGTCTGTTCGACATATCCTGTTGGACTGCCCACTCTATCAACGAGCACGCAGATTTACCTCCAACGACGTCTTCGCTCTGCGGCCCCTTTTTTTACCTTCCCTTCTTGCAGATGGCCCCTCCTTTAATCCTGACTCTCTCATTGACTTTTTTGACAGAAACTGACTTACTACACAAACTCTGAAGATTATACCTCTAGCACCCCTCAGTCCCTTCTACCTCGATCTCTTGCTACCCTCCTCCCCTGCACAATCCACCGTCATCTTGCACTCCATACCCTACTAATCGTCCATCTCCCTCTTACAACCCACTCTCCCTGCATCCTACAAAACCTGCAGCTGTATAACCCTGTGGTTTAGCGCTTCTATTTGATTATAATAATAATCTCCATAAATCATGGCTTATTTACAGTGGAATATCCGAGGCCTCAGGGGTAACCGGGTGAGCTTCAGGTGTTGCTCTCTCAGTTTTCCCCCGTTGGGGTCTGTTTGCAAGAACCCAAATTACAATCCACTGTTATCAAACCCTTTTCAGGCTATGATTTGTTATATTCATCGGATCCTTTTTCCGATGGAACCTTTAACAAAGTGCTCTTCTTATACGCACTGGTGTTCCATACCGTCAGCTCTATGTTCTTCTTCCTTACATTACACCACAGCCCGTATCCACTTGAATAAGTGGTATACACTCTGTTCTTTATATCTCTCCCCTTCGGGGCAATGTCTATCCCAGATGTTGATTTTCTGGTTTCTTCCTTACCGCCACCCCTTCTATTACTCGGATTTTAACGCACACCATTTTCTCTGGGGAGGATCGCACTTGACTCCCGTGGCATTAGTTGGAGGCATTTTCTTGCTTCTCTTCCCTCCATGTTTTAAATACGGGTACTCCTACCCATTTTGATCCCGAACTCATTCTTTTCTCCTGCATGATCTTTCCATCTGCTCTTCATCTACTGTCCTTGACTTCACCTGGTCTGTCCTCCCGGACTTACATGACAGCGATCATTTCCCAATCATCCTTAAGTCCCTCTGTTTTTTCCACCTCCTCATTGCCCACGCTGCAATTTGACCGGGCGAAATGGGACCTTTACGCACATCTTACTGCCTTTCATGAGGGTTCCTATCTCGCCCTCCATTGATGAGGTTTTACATCTCTTTCGTCCTCCATCTTCCAGCGGTTTCACATTCTATTCCCAAACTCGGGCAAGCATCCTCAAAGTGCGTGCCTTGGTGGTCTCCTGCTTGTGCTCGGGCAGTGCGTTTGAAACGTGCTGCATGGGGCAGGTATCGATATAACAGAACCACAGAGAGACTCCTTGATTTCAAGCAGAAGAGAGCTATTGCTCGCCGGGGTCATACGTGCTAAACGCACTTGCTGGGGGAGATTACGTTTCTACTGTCACTTCAGCTTCCTCGATGAGTGCAGTCTGGAAGAAAGTGCGGAAATTAAGTGGTAAATTCTCCCCCACCCGGCTCCTGTTCTTCAGGTTGCTGGTGTCGATATAGCACACCCTCTTGCCGTTGCCACTAAAGATGGTAACCATCTCGTCCGCATTTCTCAGGGGCTCCATCTATGCCCCTGATTCCTTTCTTCTAAATCTGCCAGCGAGTTAAAGCCCTTAGATTTTTCTTCTCTAGAGAAGAATCCTATAATTGCCTTTTACCCTTCAAGAACTAGGCAACACTCTCTGCTTGCCGATCATCGGCAGCTGGGCCAGACGGCATACATATTCGTATGCTACAGCTTTTACATCAGTCTGCTCTTACTGTCCTCTTACGACTCTTTAATCTTATATGGTCGCAAGGGTTATTCCCCAGCTGTGAAGTCTCTATTGTTCTCCCTTTCGAAAACCAGGTGCTACGGGACGTGATCCTCTCACTACCGTCCCATCGCTCTTACCAGTGCAGTTTGCAGGTAATGGAACGTCTAGTTAATAGACGTTTGATGTGGTTTAGAGACTCACAATAGTCTCTCCCTAGTCAGTATGGTTTCCGTAAGGGCCGTTCTGCCATTGACCCCTTGCTGCGCTTGGATACGTATATTCGTAATGCCTTTGCGAAAACCATTCGGTTATCGCTATCTTTTTCGACCTTGAGAAGGCTTATGATACAACTTGGAGATATAATATCTTGGCCCAGGCCCACTCCTTAGGCCTCCGAGGCAACTTACCATTCTTTCTTAAGGCTTTCTTAACTGACAGACATTTCCAGGTCCGGGTTCGTAATGAACTCTCCCGGAATTTGTCCAAGCTGAAGGTGTCCCCAGGGATGTTTCGAGCACAACACTTTTTCTGCTTGCTATAAATAATCTGGCATCTGTTCTCCCATCCAATATTTGGTCATCGCTCATGTGGATGACTTTGCTATAACTTGTGCAGGTGCTGACTGTCACCTCATTGCAGTTTCCCTCCAGCATGCCATCAACCGGGTTTCTGATTGGGCCACCACTACGGTTTAAGTTTTCTAGTGGCAAAACTCATCAAATTACGTTCACTAGACGTTCAGTGGTCTCTGATCATCCATTGTACCTATACGGCTCACGATCCCAGAACGTGATACAGTCAGGTTTCTCGGCCTCCTGTTTGACCGCAGATTGTCCTGGAAACCTCACATTACCTCTCTGAAGGCTGACTTACATAGCCGGCTGAACCTCTCCTTCGCCTACATTCAGCCCTAATTCTATCGAAACTCGATTATGGTGACCAGATATATTCGGCAGCCTCTCCTGCCACTCTTTCCAGCCTTAATCCCATCCATCACCAGGGATTAAACCATGCCTTGGTGCTTTTCGTTCTTCCCGGTTGAGAGCCTCTATGTAGAAGCGAACATTCCATCCTTGTCCGATCGTCGTGATGCACATTGCATCCGCTATTATGTTCGCTCTCATGACCTCCGTAATCCTTCCATGTATAGGATTGTCACAGATGTTAGTAGACGCCGTTATTTGTTCGTCGCCCCTGTTTACTTCGTCCCTTTTCTCTTCGTCTGCATTCACTCTTGTCTTCCCTTCAGCTTCCGCCTTTATATGTTCATGTGGCTTCACCCTTTCCTCTACCCCTTGGGAAGTTCCTGCTGTCCGTGTCTGTTCTATTCTCACCTTTGCGAAAGCCCAACTGCCTACGGCGGCTTCTCGCTCTTTCTTTCTAGACCATTTCCGTTCTCATTCCCATGCCATCGCAGTATACACCGATGGTTCAAAGTCATCTGACGGCGCGGATTCGCAGCAGTGTTTCCGGACAGCGCTACGAGGGCATCTGTTACCCTCGGCTAGCATATTTACGGCTGAATTGTATGCCATTCTTGTGGCACTTATCCGTATTGCATCTATGCCTGTATCACCATTTGTGGTCGTTTCAGACTCCCTTAGTGCTTTACAGGCTATCCGTAAAATTGATACACCTCACCCCCTAGTTCTTCGTATCCACCTTTGGTTACGCCGATCTTTAGCAAGCATAAAGATATTGTCTTTTGTTGGGTCCCTGGTCATGTTGACGTACAGGGCAATGAACAGGCAGACACTGCTGCGGGTCAGCAGTACATGACCTTCCAGTTTCATATAGAGGGGTCCTTTCACGGACTATTTTGCGGTCATTGCTACCCACCTTCGCACCCTTGGCAACAACGCTGGTCTGACCTGCTGAATAACAAACTTCATTCTATTAAACCGGTTATAGGTTTCTGGCCTTCTTCTTGTCACCAATGTCGAGGTTGGGAGACACACTCTCCCGTCTTCGCATCGGCCACACTCGTCTTACTCACGGGTATCTCATGGAGAGGCTCCTGCCCTCTCTGTGAGCATTGTCAGGTTCCAGTGTCTGTTCGACATATCCTGTTGGACTGCCCACTCTATCAACGAGCACGCAGAATTTACCTCCAACGACGTCTTCGGCTCTGCGGCCCTTTCTTTACCTTCCTTCTTGCAGATGGCCCCTCCTTTAATCCTGACTCTCTCATTGACTTTTGACAGAAACTGACTTACTACACAAACTCTGAAGATTATACCTCTAGCACCTCCCTCCTCCCTTCTACCTCGATCTCTTGCTACCCTCCTCCCTGCCCCTATCCACCGTCATCTTGCACCCATACCCTACTAATCGTCCATCTCCCTCTTACAACCCACTCTCCCTGCATCCTACAATAACCTGCAGCGCTGTATAACCCCTGTGGTTTAGCGTTCTATTTGATTATAATAATAATAATAATTGAGATCTAATATTGTAATTAAAAATTATAATACTGCCATTACTGCAGACCATATTGGCTTGTTGCAGTTAAATGTTGGCACAAATAGCATAGGTGAGGTAGGGTAGATAAGTGAATAGTATAAATGAAAATAGTGCTGTTAAGTAAGGAAAAAGTGCAACAAATGTGACATTTTGTGAACGTTTTGCTTTCCAGGAGCTTTGTCAAGCCATTCGTCTTTACAAACTGGCACAATAAAATGTCAGTTGCACTTGTCCTTTTACTTAACATAGTTGGTAATTCTACCAATATTAGTTGGTTTAGCGCTTCTATTTGATTATAATAATAATACCAATATTAGTAAATAGTGCTGTTTGTGTATAATAGTGTACATTTGAGAAGATGCCAACTGTTTTGGGTATGTTTTTGTGGTGGATATGGGTGTTGAATTTAAAGGCAGACCCAGAATTTTTCGCGTTTAGTTGGACACTTGCTCTGTGTGGGGTGTGAGTGATGTATGATGCATGGTGACCCAAAGAATGCCATATTGAGATGACAGGTAGACATTGGGACCATACGACTCCTGTATTATGTATGTGTTTGCTCAAGTGTATAATTCCTGTGTTAAGTAGGAATTTGCTTGTCTTTCTAAAACAACTTGTCAGTACATTTGTTAACAAGGTTCATGCTATCCAATAGCCTACCTCCCCTACATTAACTCGTTCAACCAATCCCTTCCACCCCATAGCCACACGTCCTTACTGTTCACCCAGTAACCTTGCCCATTCCACCCACAATCCCCACCATATAACCCACCTCTCTAATTCCCGAATGGCCACATGCCTTCACCTACACCATCCTTCCAAAAACCTACCCCCATAACATGCCCTTACAATTTCTCCCATGGCCACACCTACATTACCCCATGGCAAGACCACACTTGCCCAGCCAACCATTTCTTTGACCTCATGCCCATACCTTACCTAACCTTTCACCCTAACATGCTCTCCATATACCTATTAATAATAATCTTTATTTAAAGTACATGATACAACTTTACAGACCTAGCTGACATTGACATATTAGTATATAGAAAGCCCCTGGTTACGCAGAGCATTTTGGGCAAATTGGACACCATACTACACCTCTCACCATTAGCAGACTTCAATCTCATTGAGAATCTGGGTTATGAGATCTACAGGAAAAGGACATCAACTTGCACCCATGGCTTGGGGGTCACCATCTGAGTCTTGGGAAATTTACCCTTAATTTGTGAATCACTTCAAAGACCATTGAAGGATGTCCAAATGTGCAAGGGATGACATACAAAATACTAAATCATTGGTAAGTACACCACTATATTTTGCAATCATAGTTTGAGTGGGGGCCAGCATACTTGAATGACAAGTACTGTAACTTTTCTGAGCCTATTACTTTTTCTTCAGTAGCCATTTAACAATTTTCTATTATCGTTAGAATTATAAGAAATGTTGGCAAGTGAGGCATATAACAAAAACATTAGTTTTATTTTGACCACATTGTACAGTATAAAGAATTGGCACATTTTAATTGACTCGCAATGCACTAAAATGGCAGTATAACAGAACAAGGGTTTATCAGTTCACATTCTTGTAACATCTTTGGTTGAACCTGTGGAAGATCTGGCCATACAGCCTCTATCACTACTGCTAAGTTTTATACAACAAATTACCCAACATTCTTAATTTGAACACTTCAATTACATGTATACCATGGGAACTTCAGTGTGTGAAAATACAACTTACAACAGTATTTTCATGCAATTTCTAAACATCAAACATTTCCAAATGTAATTTATACCAATCTAAATATGTACAATATAACACATTCAAATAAGCAGTTTAACAAGGTATAACTTTTCAATGGCCAGAATAATTATTTTTCACAAATATACTTGAAATTTAAATTTGTTTTTCACACTGAGTAAAATAAAACATCAAAAAAAAGCAAATTTCAATTTTAAGGTAGTTTCAGTACCTTTAGTTGAACATTTATGAAATACTGAAAATTACCTTTCACAAAGAACATTATATTGTCACTGTAAAATGGCAGTTTTTAAAAAAGGACTAAGAGCAGAAGTGTATTAAGAATCCTGCATTATCTAGCTTACAGGAGTAAAGAAAGAATGGAAGAACTGTGAGCACAGCATTTGGCAGTAATGCTAGACTAGTATATTAATTAGTATTTAAACCTATCTAAATTATTTTGTCTAGTGTCCATTGTAATAACATTTATGCACTGCTGATTGTATACAACCATTAAAAGTATTATTCCTTAGACTAGTTTAAGGTTCTAATTTAGTTTGACTATAGCAGCCATCAGGAAGGGAAATCTTTATTTCTTCTATATTAACAACTTCAATTTAGGTCTTCTAATCTCCTCTTCATACAGTGAAATCTGACGTTTTGCCAACTACGAGCTTCTATAAGCTCGGTAACTGTAGTTTCCACACCACTTTGGTAATACGTTTGCCATGCCTTCTTCTAAGCGCTGTTCTAAATTCTCCAGCTGTGATGGGTCAAGGTCTGTGAACGCTCTAGTATATCCAAGATTTCTTGTACTACTTCATGTGTCTCACGTACCTTAGCACTGGCAATATCTGCTCGATCCTTAGCTTGGTTGGCTCTTTCCTGAGCTTCATCACCTGCTGATGATCATCATCTGCCTGAGACTCGTATGTGCTTACAGTCGAGCGTCCCTTGCTACCCTACTTGCCAGTTGATCTGCTTCATCCTTCAGAGAATCTAGCTTCATCTTTGGTAGCATCTGCTTTGATTCGCACATCACCAGCTTCTTTACTAGCATCACTTGCTGTTTTCTGTGCTTCCTTGGCAATATCACGTGCATTTTTGCATCCGACTCAGCCCCCACTAGTGCTTCCTCAGCATCAAGAGTACGTGCCTCAGCTTCTCCAATGAGTTTCTCAATCTCTGCTACACGAACTAGACATTCAGTGCCTCACCACGCTCTCCTGTACTTGCTTGTCAAATCCTGAAATTAGAGAAAAGTTGTAACAAAACATGTGCAATAATGTTACATCTCATTTTTATACTGATGCTAATTTTCCATAAAACTAAATCGGGTTCAAGTCCAAAACGAAATTGGGCTTAAGTCCGATTTCGTTTGACTCGAGTCCAAATGCCAATGTTGAAGGCATAAACACAAAGCTGATACTCCAAATGATAGGGAAAGGATGCTAATAGATAAATGACATCTGCTGTAACTGAGTAATAGACCCCTGGCTGTCCTCAAGGCACTGACAGGCTGTGGTTCAGCCTGGTTGATCAGGCCCTGATCCATCATGAGGCCTGGTCACAGACTGGGCTGCAGGGGCATTGACCCTGAAACCTCTCCAGGCAGCCACTACCACAACAGAACCAAATCTTCTATTTTTTATTGTAAAATTAACAAATGACAGACATAATACATATAAAGAAACAAGAATAAAATTTTTACATTGAAGAACATGCACAAGATACTAGACCGGTTAGTGTGTTTATAGATGACAAAAGCAGAGTAATCTAGCAACCAGATAAAGTAAGACCACTAAAATAATCAGTCACAGTATATCAATATCACTTGATATCAAGTGATATTGGGTTTTAAAAGCATGTGCTGATATTCAAAAATGATGGGAAGCAATAATCTTTAACTCTTTCGCTGTTCAGACCCTCGATCTGAAACTTGTACACAATGTCCAAGAATTAAAAAATCAAATTTAGTTTTTTCTTATGAAATGGTAAAAAAAAAAAATCTTATGAAATGGTAGAGAATCTTTTTCTGAAGGTGATAAAACAAAAAGTACGAAATTTGATAGAAAATTTATGAAGTAAAGCTTTCGAATTTTGCTGCATCAGCAATATTTACGCATTGGTGATTGTGTCCACTTTGAGTCCTATTTTAGGCCAATTACGTTATTCCAGTTGACCAAATTCTTAGGTGTTTCACTAGTATGTTACCAAATCAACTATCTCAACTACCCAATAAAGTGATCAGTAATTAGTAAATTGGTAAATTTCAAAATAGGGTGTAGAATAAACAATGCAAGGATTCCTGGCACTAAAATAACATTTCCTCCATTCATTAGTTACACTACATAAATAACCTGCACATAAGAGAGGAGCTTATGATCATGTTTTGGTCCGATTTGGACCATTTACAAAATCACACTTAACAGAGATGGAGCCAGTATACGTATATAGGCAAGCTGGCAGAGATGGGACAAGAGAGGTGGGAGTAGTAGTAGATAAGGCAGGTAGTGGAAGTCGTAATGAGGTTGGTGGGACAAGAAATAGAAAGGTGGAAAGAAAAGGAGGCAAAAGTGAAGGTAGGAGCCAAAGGTAGTAGGAAAAGTAGTAGAGATCAAAGACCATGAAAGAGGAGCACTGCAGGATAAGATAAAATGCAGGGGGTAAAAAATGTAAAGGGTAAGACACTCAAGGCAGAAGAATGGAAACCCAAAACAAGAAAAAGGAAAAATTAGGAAGAAGAGATAAAAGAATCAGGTTAAGTTACGTATGTTCTGAATTTTGGAACATTCTTTGATTATATTATAATAATTTGAACATAAAGATTTATCTCAAAGATCTGAGTTATGTGACCTGTTGCTGCTGGATTGGTGGAATAAATGAAGTAAAGGGTGTGATAAGAGAAAAAAAGTAGCTTATGAGAGGTTTTACAAAGAAGTGTTATAAGAAGAGAAGAGTATATGGAGAGTAAAAGAAAGGTGAAGAGAGGGAGTGGTGCAAAAGGAGAGCAGATGATAGTGGGGGAGAGGCAGTCAAGAAATTTTGCTGAAAATAAGAAAAATTTTGGAGTGAGATAAACAAGTTAAAGCCTAGGGAACGAATGGATTTGTCAGTTAAAAACAGAGTAGGGGAGAGTTAATGGGGAACTGGAGGTATTGAGTAGATGGCGGGAATATTTTGAGGAACTTTTAAATGTCGATGAAGAAAGGAGGCGGTAATTTCATCACGGCCAGGGAGGTATAACATCTTTTAGGAGTGAAGAAGAGCAGGATGTGGATGTGGAGGAGGTGCGTGGGCATTATGTAGAATGAAAGGGGGTAAAGCAGTGGAACTGACGGATCATGACAGAAATGTTAAAAGCAGGGTATGATAGTGTTGGAGTGGTTGGTATTTTTTAATAAATGTATGAAAGAGGGAGGGTACCTAGCGATTGGCAGTGTGTATAGTTCCTTTATATAAAGGGAAAGGGGACAAAAGAGATTGTAAACATTATAGGGAATAAGTTTACAGAATATACCAGGTAAAGTGTACGTAGGGTTATTATTGGAAAGAATTAGAGGTAAGACAAAGAGTAGGATTGCAGATGAGCAAGGAGGTTTTAGAGTGGGTAGGGGATGTGTAGATAAAGTGTTTACATTGAAGCATATATGTGAACAGTATTTAGATAAAGGTAGGGAAGTTTTCATTGCATTTATGGATTTAGAAAAGGCATATGATAGTGGAGCAATGTGGAAGATGTTGCAAGTGTATGGAATAGGTAGTAAGTTACTAAATGCTGTAAAGAGTTTTATGAGGATAGTGCGGCACAGGTAAGGGTGTGTAGGAGAGAGATGATTACTTACCGGTAAAAGTAGGTCTTAGACAGGGATGTGTAATGTCACCATGGTTGTTTAATATATTTATAGATGGGGTTGTAAAAGTAGGTAAATGTTGGGGAGAGGGGTGGGATTAAATTATGGGGAATCAAGTACAAAATGGGAGTTGACAGTTACTTTGTGCTTATGGGAGATTCTAAAGAAAAGTTGCAAAGGTTAGTGGACGAGTTTGGGAGGGTGTGAAAGGTTGAAAGTGAACATAAATAAGAGTAAGGTGATGAGGGTATCAAACGATTTAAATAAAGAAAAATTGGATATCACATTGGAGAGAGGGAGTATGGAAGAAGGAATGTTTTCAGATATTTGGGAGTTGACGGGTTTATGAAGGATAAAGGTTAACATAGAACTTAGAAGAAAAAAAGGAGTGGTACATTGAGATTCTGGAAAAAAAAGCATCCACGGAGGCAAAGAAGGGAATGTAAGTATAGTGGTACCAACACACTTATAGGGGTTTAAGCATGGGTTGCAAATGCTGCAGGGAAGCAGCTGGAGGCAGTGGAGATGTCCTGTTTAAGGGCAATGTGGTTAAATATTTGCAGAGAATACGGAGTGGGAAATTAGGAGGGTGGAGTTACTAAAAGTATTGGTCAGAGCTGAAGAGGGGTTGAGGTGGTTTGGTCTTTTTAGAGAGAATGGATCAAAGTAGAATGACTTGGAAGTGTATAAATCTGTAGGGAATGTGGCAGGGTGGGTCTTCCCCCAAAAGGTTGGAGGGAGGAAAGGGGGGTTTCTTGGGCGGAGCTTGGACTTCCAGCATGTGAGCGTGTTGGGGAATGGAGACAAATGGTTTTTGGGACCTGGCGGGCTGGGAGTGTGAGCAGGGTAATATTTTTGTGAAGGGATTCAGGGAAACTGGTTAGCCAGACTTGAGTCCTGGAAATATAAAGTACAATGCCTGCACTTTAAAGGAGGGTTTGGGATGCTGGCAGTTTGGAGGGATTTCCCAAACTTCACCTGAGCGCTGCAAAGACAGTGATTTATATGAGTGAGGTGAAAGTGTTGAAAAATTTAGAAAGTATTTTCTTTTGAGGATTTTCTTTTTTTTCCCCCTGGTGGGGATGACTGCCCGTTGAAAAAAAATTTGGAACTTTTGGGCAATTAATGGAAAAGGAAGGCATCTCAGAGACAAAGCCAGGACTAAGGTTCATACAAGGAAAGTTGTGCATAAAGAGGTTCAACAAGACAGTGACTGTGAAAATTAAAAGTGGGGTTGAAAATTTTAGCAGTCAGTCTATAGGGATGACGGGATTTTCTAAAAGACATTAGGTGTCAGCAAGCCTAACCCTTCTTTTGTATCCTTGAGTCTGTCAGAAAGAGAATGGCCAAATTTCTCCAAAGTAATAAGAGGACAAAGGGAAATGAAATAAAGTAGACACCAGGGAATCTATAGCAATAGAGGTACAAACCGATTAGTGCGAAGGGTGTTAGTCTGGTGAAAAAGTAAGTTTGGTGTCTAAGGAACGAAAGGTTTTGAGATTAAAATACTGGAAATATAGGGAAGGCAGAGAACAGGAGATTTCCCGGTCAGGTTTCTTCACCCAAAATTGAACTTTCCCTTCCCTTTTAGATTGACCCAATTGCCTCCCATTCCCAGGTGCTATAAGAACTCAACAGGTTAGGGCTTTTCCCTTTAAAAACAAATAATAATAAAAGGGGAAAATTGAATCTAGAAGACATTATTTAAAAAGGTCAATGAGAAAGCAGGACATTCCTATTCAAAACTCTCTGGGGTACTCGTTCTGGACAGCAAACATTATTTAAACAACTCAAAGTAGCATAAGAGCAAGTACTTAAGAAAAATAGTTTTGTTACAAAGCAGAGTACTGTGGAAAATACCTTCAAGAAAGAAGTGTGTTTTTGGCTTTGTAAGTGTCTTTTCTGCCTTCCTTGATAGCAGTTGCTTGGCCCTCTGCTGTGGAAGATCTGGGAGTTCAGCTGTAACTTGCTTTTGTCCCCTCCGGTCTTTCTTCCAAGTTTCTTCAATCTGAGCCCCGAACATCCACAAGCAAATTCTCGATCTCCATTAACTGCTGTGTTTCAGTCTTGCCTTTCAGCCTCGGGGGGATGGCCGAGCTTTAGGAAAAAAATTGTTATTTGTAAGCAGTTTTAATTGTAAACTGTTTTTTAACCCCTATTTAAGCTTCCTAAAAACTCACCAATAATATTTTAAAATACAGTGACTACTCATTTACTAAAAATAATTAACTGTAAAACATATTTGAAATACTCTGTTGTGTTATAAAATAAAAATCGGGGCAAAAACCAAGAAGAAATTAATTGCCTAGTATCTAATGTAAATGACACACAGTCAAACTAATTGTCACAAAAAAAAAATGTTGTCCACATTTGTTCAGATTTTAAAATGTTCACAGTTAACAGGTGAACATAAAAAATTAAAAAAATACAGTGGACCCCCGAAAATCGAACATTCTTCATTCCAGAATGCTGTTCAAGTGCTGTTCCCAAAGAATTTATTCCATAAGGAATGATGTAAATTAGATTAGTCCTTTTTAGACCCCCAAAAATCCCCTTACAAAAGCACTTACAATAATAAACTTACAAAAGGGCATTTGGGGGAGTTTTCCCATCCCGGGGTCCACTGTATAGTATAAAGAAATAAAAAAATTTCCAGTGACTGATTTTTTAACTCATTTTTCTCCCATTTTTTATGCCATGATGAACATAAAACATCATGACAAGTACTGAAGAACAGTTTTGTACAATGTCTGCTTTGGAATTTTCCAAACTCCTATACCTAATTGGCTTATGTTTACTGAGGAATAATGATACAGGTGCTTCAAGTGGTCTAGAAGGGTTTCCAGCAATAAGGCCTAACTTTTTCATTAATGAAATTCCTCTAAAATTATTCCAGATTTTTGGGAATAAAATATCAATTACAAGACTGAAGGAAGTAATTAATTAATGCTCCATTGATCAAACCCCCAGTAATTCGGGAAATTAATGATCCTGTCATGATCCTAAATTTAAACCACGAGGAATAAACAGTTTAGGTAAAATAATTTTATGGTATAGAAACTATTTGTTATTCAGGGGGGATTCACTCAACAAGTTACATGACAAAATTTAAAAGAAAAAAAAAGCCTAACATAAACACATGAACTTGATATTTTTAAAAACTTAAAAAAGACTGTTTTTTGCAACCTCATACTTTTAAAAGGGACCCCGGATTTTATTAATTGTTTCCAGAATGCTGTTCAAGCACCGTTCCCCAAGGAATTTGTTCCCTTAAGGAATAATGTAAATTGGTTCCCCAAAAAGCCCCTTAAAAAATCCCTTGCATAATTGTTAGTTTGGGGGGCAGCGAAACCGGGGTCCACTTATTTAAAAAAGGGTCTTGTAAATAAACAAAAACAGATAGGACATCTTTTCCTTTATCCTTAATAGAAGCATCTATTAGCGGATGGAACTAGATGCCTCTTGCAAAGGCCTGCTTCACTGTATTTATCTTTGGCAAGTTCGGATTGATTGGCCACTTGCATTTTTCATGTGAATTTGGGAAAGGTCACGCATTGATTGTTTAGACCCTGAAAAATGTTTAAAAATGTTTGATATTTGTTTTTAATTAACTTCAGTGTTACTGTATATACTACAGTACAGTATTATTTACAATATCATATACTGAAAATTTTTCTTACGAGCAGCCCCAAACCCGAACAATTATATGGAGGGATTTTTGGGGGTTGAAATGGATTAACCTAATTTTCATTATTTCTTTGGAAAAAAAATTTCCCTTTGGTATCGGCACTTGAATTGCGTCTGGGCAAAATTGTCAGAACCCGAGGTACCACTGTAAATTAAATTCCAATAACCTTCACAGAAAATTTTAAAAAATAAGTCAAAAGAAAGTGCTTACACTCAGTAGGTCAACTTTAAAGAAATTAACCTGTTTACCCTTTAATATCAGTTAGGGTTGTTTATATCAAGTTTTTGCAATAAGTAACTTCATTGGAATTTGAGCTTCATAAGAAATCCTCTCAAGACTTTCAGCTTCTTTCTTGTCTGTTGAAGTTTTGTGTTTTATTTAAATGATTACTTTATGAAGCTTTTAGGGAAAACCTACAGTGCCAATTTTAGAAATCATTCTTTTGAAGCACACAATTTAACTAGTAAAAAATAACAGGTAAAATTAATATGATTTTGTAACTTAGAAGTCTTTGATTTTTTTAACACGTCAGCCGTTTCCCACTGAGGAAGGGACCCAAAAAAGAAAAAAAAATCTTTCATCATTATTGTGCATGTTAAAAAGCCAACAGGTTAAATCATCCCCTCTTCATTATGTTCCTTACTCTTTTTTTTGTTGATTAATTATTGGTTTATGTGGGTTTTTCTGTAGAATCATCAGGACAAATACCCCTAGATGGGGAAAATGCTGCTTGAGGAACATAGTAATATATCTTAGAAAGGATGACAACAGTTTTGAGACCTTGAATGTGTGTTGAACTTTAAATTGCTGCCGATGCAGACTTGTTTTCCCCTCATTCTGTCTTACAATGAATGAATCACTTACCATTCTGAGGTGCAATTTTTTATCTTTTCCTCATCTTAGAAAGTCTTGTAAATATTAAAAGTGAGTCCACTGGTAATCATCCAATAGATATCAGTGTTCTGAGATTAAATGGATCAATGTGAATAAAAAAGTTTCATGTGCAAACAACAGGTTTAACCTAAGAAGCATTAGGAAGGTCATTAATGTAGATGAAGAAAAGAATAGGGAAAAAGGGAATTCCTAAGTACCCAATGTTGATAGTTTAAACTGATGAGGTAGGACTTCGGTGACCTCTGATACCATAATTTAAAATTTTAAAAAGAAAGATTTTTTGTGGTCTCGGTGAAAGCTTAAGGTCTATAGAGAGACCCAAGGATACATCCCCCTCTGAAGGAGGGGGGGGGGAATGGGTGTTGGGGAGTCACTTGAACTTGATTCGGATCCTTCTAGTAAGACAGTGATCGACTAATGACGGGGAAAATGTTTTTTTTGTCAGGTCCTCTACCTTGGTGGGAATAGAGTGTTTAAAAAGTCATGTACTTTTATTATTGCATCATTATACCTTTTCTTCCTAAAAAATGACAAGGTTAATTTTATTGTAGAACACTAAAGTAAGAGTAGCTAATTTGTAAATTAGTTTTTCAAAATTTTAGATATCAAGGCCTATTATTGATATAACTGGGCCCACCTTTATGTAGTGAGGTAACCTTGGGCATTTTTAAGTTTTGGGTGGAAAGGTTCTGGTTTCTAATGATGTGTTGAACAATGTTGTATAAGGCTTTAACATTTTAAAAAAAACAATATTATAAGATTTTATTTAATTAAAAAAAAAGGAGAATATATACTTACTCATCAGCCAACGGGCGGCTTCCAGCAATTTCTGACATGGGGCAGACTGCTGGAAAAAATTGGGGGAAACGTAAAAAACCTTCCCAATGCATCTTTTTTTCACACCCCGATAAACTTGACCCCTTCTGTGGGGTATTCAGACATGTAATTATTTACTATTTGCTTTATTAGTTGTCTTTTCTTTTAAAATTTTCTTCAGCATATTCTATTAGCACAATCAGACCTCCAAGTTCAAAAAATTTCCCCTTTTAATCAACGTTCTTTACAAAGGGGGCTTTTCAATGCTTTCCCCTTTTTTTTGGCCCCGGCTCCTAAACTGAAAACTAAACAGGATTTCATTCAAAATGCCCTTAATGGTGGTGCACTCCCAAAACTCTTTTTTGGTTTTAACTCTTAAATGTCAATATAAATAAAGTTAAAGCTTTTTTTTGGGAAACCCCACTGTCTCAAAAAAAAAATGAGATCAAACAAATGGAATTTGTGGATTTTGAACTTGAACCTGTAATAAACCTAATCTCTGCAGGCGGGGGGGTCTAAGTGTCAGGTTTTAGATCAATTTAGTATTAAAGGAGAGTGGGGTTTTGGATGTGAGATGAGTGTTCACATTTGGGACATGAGGGACTGAGAGAAAACCTGTGATACACTAAGCCAGAAAATTCACAGAGAACCTGCACCGCTTGAGTTTAATCTAAGAAAAAAAAAAATATTTTCCTTTCTGACTAAAATTATAAAAAAGGCCCAAAAAAAGCTGGAAAGAAATCAAAAGTAGGCAAAGCAGGTTTAGTTTGTAGGTCATTCAAATGAGTGAAGTGAGTTGCTGATCACCATGACACAATTCAACCCTTTTCCCCGGGATTCCACCTTATGGGAAAAAGGGTCTACAGGCTTCTGCATAATCAAACCATGACCCCAGTATGCAATCTGTCATCATCACACCAACCTGGTGCAAATGAAGGTATCTGTAATTAAAAAAAAAGTATTCGTCACAGGGGGAAAGGAGCACCGGAAAAAACAAGACTTGGTTTTAAAATTTTTTGCCCCCAGTAATATCAAAAAAAAATACTGTCATTAGCATTTTAAAAATTTGAAGAATTGGGGAAAAGACAGAACCAAATAATTATGTATTACCAAGATGGGTGGCTGATAACACCTCAAAATTTTCAGATTTATCAGATCCAAAAAAAAAATTCTCATTATTATTCCCCATTTATCAGATCCAAAACTACCTGACCAGGTCAGGGCTTCCATTGTGGACAATCAACTCAGAAATTAGTCTCCACATACAAAAAAAAAATTTAAAAGACAACCAAATTCATCAACAAACAAGGAATCTGTGCCATTAGGCGGGAAAAACACCCATTACAAAAAAAGGGTCTCCCCAAGGGAAAAAAAATAATACTGTAGCGTTCGCGAATGTTTTGTTGCAAATATATTGTAGAGAAATATAATAGATTTACTTAGCCTAACAAATAACCTTTAACCTACTGAACCAGAACAATCATAAAACACATGAAAACATCGTAAAATATCATATATGCATGTTATGGTTTAATAACAAATAATGAACAAACAAAACACCGCCACTCGAAGGGGGTTGGCAGACGAACCCTGATGACTTGTGATGATGATGACAATGATAATGATGATGATGATGATAGTTAGCCATGCAGTTATGATGAGTTTACTTGTTTTTGGAAGTCAGGATGGGTGATGGTGGGGCGACCTAGTTCTGCACTGGTGCTACCCCCATCACTGAATGTATCATACAGTTTTTCCCCCTTTTCAGAATCGCATTGTTTTCTAGGGGGTTTCCCCTTTTTTTTGGTCGGGGAAACCCCCCACAAATAATGCTGATTCCCCCTTTGGGGATCACACTGTTTCTTACTTGTGCTTGGCTGAGGGGGCAGTAGATGCCAGTGCCGCCCTTTTTTTTGGCTCACTTTTCTTGATAAGTGCACTGTGCTTTGTTTTTATTAAATAATTTTGCAATGGCAAAAAATTTCAAATAACCCGCCCTAAAACTTGTCTAGATTTTCCTTCTCCTCCAGATTCATGACTTTCTTTGGCGCTTAACGGCTGGCTCATCAATAGCGGTTGCTGCTCGCTTGGGGGCCTACTTGCACCACCACACAAACACGTGATGGTAGGGGACAAACAGAAACTGGACATGACCGAGCGAACAGTAGATGGACAATGACTGGGGGGAGTAGAGGGGGGGCCAGTTGGGTAAAAAGGGGGGGTAGTAGGGGCGCAGGGGGGGAACATTTTTCCCCCACCTTTTTCCCCCCCTTTTTTTTGGAAAAAAGATTGGGGGGGGGGCATTCGCGAATGTTCGAAGCTGTGTGGAAAAGGTGGGGGTAGTCTCATAATCTACCAACGATAACTAACCTGAATGGCACAACAGGCTAACCAACTGACATATGATGAACACTCAAAAAAAATGAAGAATAAATGACTGAACCCCCCGACACCCGGAACCCCTTGCCCTTGAAATGTGATAAATAAAAAAAATATTTTAGAAGAGCATAAAAAGCTGCTATGTTGTACAACATCCACTTCTTTATCAGTCATGGAATACCCAGAGAAAATTTCCCCAAAAATTCAATGACATCCCCGAATTTTTTTTTATTTGATATATATAAGTACCAAAAGTGTTGTAACTATTAAGACAAGTACCTGAGAATACCATATTTACTAAAACATTCTCTGGAATATGCATAAGCTAAAGTATTTGAACTAAAAGTATTAAAAATCTCTGGAGCATAAAAGTACCAAGAGTGCTGTAACTATTTATAGACTCTGGAGTATAAAAATTTAAAAGGGTACTATGCTGTCCATTTTTTTGAAATTTTTTGGGGAAATAAATTACTTTGAGTTTTGGTACCTCTTTTTAATTCCTTCCTCTCCACCCCCAAAATAAAGAATTCATAATAATAAAGGCAAAAGAAATAAAATGAAGACAAAAAGTTAGGCATTGCGGGAAAACGTTTTTTGTAGCTACTCACTAGACACCTGAAGGGTCCCCAGGTCCCTAATTTTTTTAATTCCTTAAGTAAATTTTTTTGGGCAAAAATTTCTTCTTCCTCTTTAACAGAGATGGTGGTGGTAGAACCCCCAAGTTATTTTTAAAAAAGGTCAAAATTAGTTTGTTTTTTCCCCCCCGCTGCCTAAAATTATCTTTCCTTTTTTTCAAAAAAACTAACATGATTCCATACCTAATAATGTTAATGAACACTTAAGAACCAGGAAGTCATTAGGGGTATAATTATCTACATTAACAAATTTATTAATATTGGTAAATTCCCAAATATTTTAAAAAAGGGCAAATTTGGGGCCTAATGTATTTTTTATTGGGCAACGTTTCGGGAGAAAGCCCCGGGGAGGGCGAAATTGCCACAAAAAATTACTTTTGGTGTCTTTTTTTTTAAAAACAAATTTTTGTATACTTTATATAAAATTAGGGGCATTTGGATTATTCCACTTGAAGAGCCTCTGGGGCCCTCTGAATGATTTTTTTCAGCGTGGATGTTAAATTCTCCCAGTAACCCAAAAAGCCTGCACCCGACCTGCTGCCCGCCGTATTCCTTCCCCAGAAATTTTTTTTACGTTTGATACGTTTCTTAGTTCCTCTTTTGGGGCAAGTTTTGTCGCCTAAAAAGTTACCACAAGAAACCCCATGGAAGATTTGTTCCATTTCATATCATTTAAGATACATACACACACACAAAAAAGAAAAATTGAAAATGTAAAGAACGGGGAAAATACAAACTTTTTTTTTAGCCCTTTTACTTTTAATTTTTTTATCAATACTATGTATTTACTGTTTCCCCAAAAATTTTAAAAAAACATGTCACATCAGTTGCATATTTATCAATTTCAGTGCAGAAAATTTTACTATTATAAAAAAAATGTATTTTCTGAGGGGAAGTTTTACAAAACCCCATCCCCCTTAAACCCCTCTTGCTTAATTTTGTACCAAAAATTAAACAAAAAAATTGGAGAAGGAGGGGAATTCTGATGGATGAACCGTTCAGTAATCCTGGTAAATTGTTTTTCCCGAAGCCTTTCTTTTCACTGTAGCATGCAAAAAAACAGCAAGCAAGATATTTTTAAAAGGTTACCTTTTGGGAAGTGTCTTCATGAGGTAGAATCAGTCAATGCATCTTTTTTCCCCCCTTTCTCTTTGCAGCTCTAAAAAATCACATACTAGAGCCTGGGTTAATCATTTGAGTTTGCTGAACAAAGAGCTGGTGGGAAAGTTGGTCATGAGATGTATCACAGCCCCCGACTCGCCCCCCCTAATAGACAGTGTGACACAACAAAATGGGGCAGAAATAACATATGAAAGGAAAAAAAGCTGGACCCTTTTGGGGGGGGTTCACAAAACAGCACGGGGAAAATTTTTGAACACCTATGTCTATCTTGTAAAAAAAATACAATTTCTCTATATTTATACGTATTTGTGAATCTTGTACACCATGATCAATATCAACCCCCCTTTTATTCTGTCTATCTTTTTGCTGTTTTTCATCTCAACTCTCAAATTCTTCCCCCACTTTCCACCTGTCTATTTTTTTTTTCCCCCTTTTTCCCCTTATCTAAATTTTCTCTCCTTACTTGCCCCAATCCCACTTGCCACCCCGTTTTCACTCTTACTCTCACCCTTTTTTTTTCCCCTTTTCCCCTTTTTTTCCCCCCTTTTTTTTCTTTTTATTGTTCATCTCGACTCCCCATTCTTATCCCATTTTTCTTGCTTTCCCTTTTTTACTGTTGCCCCCTTCGGGGAGTCTGGGAAAAAAACGGGACTACCTTATACCCCACCTCCAGAGCGAGCAGTTCCCCGAGCATCAGTCCATAATTGCTCCACTTGTGTCATGACAGGATAATTTTTTTCAAAGTCCTCATCATTCAGCACAGTTGGATTGCTTACTATGTCTGCAAGGAGGCGTTTTCCGTTCCTCAACCTCTCCCCCTGTGCCCCACACTGTCCAAGACAGGTTGTAGCATGGAAGGGGGAACTGTGAAGCAATACATAAGTAAACATAGGACTTTTTTTTTTAAATTAAATCATTAGGGGACATGGCAATGGGTACTGGGGAAATATTTCTCTCCTTAAAAAAGAATAAAAAACTAATTCCCCCGACTGGAACAATTTACAAATAAAAGGACCCCCAGTTTTTTAAAACCCCCCGGGAAACGTACATTTTATAAGATAATATTGTAAGTGCTTGTGGAAAAGTAAAATTTTTGGGGCTGAAATAGACTAACCCCCCGTGACATTTTTTTTCCTTAAGGGGGGAAATTGTTCGGTAATGGCACTTGAGCCCCACTTCAGGAGGAAGTTTTTTGAAACCTTTTGGGGGCCACTGTATCCCACACAACTTTAAAGGAAAAAAAAAGATGATGCTTTTATCTGCCCTAGACCATTGCAGTCAAACTTTTAACCAGACACCACATGACTTGCACACTTTTACCCAATACTTAAAAAAAGCCCCATTTAAATGGAGTTTTCATGTACAGTACAGAATATGACAATCGGGGAGGACTAGTGTTTTCTTTTACAGGACAAGCAGTTTCTTAAAAGGGGAAATGATATTTTAGAAAGGGGGGGTTTTTTAAAAAAATTTTTTTTTTGGATAAAATAGCTAACACACAGGTCCTATTTTTTTGCTAGGGGGGAAAAAGGCAGGGGGGGTAAAAGGAAACTTGCCCATACATTTCTCTGTGGTAGGGAATCAAACTCAGGACATTGCAAGTGTGAAATAAATGCTCTCACCGTGAGCTATGCAGCCCTTTTCCTAAATATATGACAAACTTTTAAAAGGGGGGATACCTTGATATTCATGAAGGGGTTGTTTAAAAGGAAATCAGAACCACCCCCCCGGGGCCTTTTTGAAAAAAAACATGTTTCCCCCCTCATTCCCCAGGTGCTATATGATCCCTAAGGGTTTTTGGACTTCCCTTGATTATAAAAGTAACATCTTTTTTTTGGCTCAACCCCAATTGTCTCCCTTTTCCCCCTGCATTGTATGATCCTTTGGATGTAATGTTTAAAGAAGAAAAAGGGTAATGAAAAAATATATTGGCAGAGTTAGAAGGAACACAACAGTATTACGTACTATCACACCGGGGGAAATAAATGATGGGGAGGATAACAAAAATCTTCAAAAGAAGAGATGCCAAGCAACTTGTTTTTTTTTTGGCTGGAATATTGATGTACTTAAAACCCCAAAAAAACATGGAAAAAATTTCCCCGATCTGGAGGATGTACAGGGGAATTTTACTACCTGTGTCATTTTTTTTAAAATTTCACCAGAAATGTCTAAAATATCTTAAGTGTACTCCTGGTAACAGACAAAAAACATACGGGTTTTTTAAGAGTTTTTCTATCCCCCCCCGACTACCCCAAGTTCAGCCTTCCCAGTTGATTATCTTTTCCCCCAGGTTGTTACTGCTGGTGGGCCACTTGCTCACACATCCTGGTTGATCTGGCACTTTGCAGAGGTAGAGATCCAGTTTCCTTTTTAATACTTCTACATTGTTCTGACAATATCTGTGATGTCTGCTTGTAGCAGGTTGAGAAAAAGGGGCCCAAATTTTTGTTGGCAAAACATTCTCCTGCATCTCACTGTGTTTTTTTAAAATTCTCCCCATATCCATGCCAGTATGTTGTTATGGTATGTGTAGATCGGGGGACCAGGCCCTAAGATCTTTCATATACAGTGGGGTCAAAAAAAGGGCTAGTCTAATTTACATTATTCCTTATGGGAATAAATTCGTTTTTAAGGGATTTAACAGCATTCTGGAAAAAAATCACGAATCCGGGGGGGCCACTTTTAAAATATTATCAAACATTTTTTTTTCCCTCCAGAATACAAAGTTCTCTAAAAGGGTTCCCCGTAGTTTAAATGCTTTATTGGCTTTTTGCAGCCAGAAAAAAATGTCTATTTTTTTCCAGCCCTGGTATTTTCTTACTTTGAATGAATCATCACAAATATTCTAAATGAGAAAGGACAAATAATTTTTAATAGCTTCACCACTGGTGTTGTCTCCTGGGGTTTGAAATTCCCCTTATCCACCCTGTCATTTTTGGGGGTTTTTAGAATTTGCCTTTTGTGTTCTCTAAACAAATCATCTGAAAATTATTCCCCCTTTTTTATATGAGTTTTGTATCCAGTGCCATTTTTTAAAATTTCCATTCTTTCCATATCTGAGGAAAATTTGGGAAATTTTTCACCATTGATCAATGTTATTTTCCCATGCCCAATGGAAGACTTTGATATTTGCTTGCAATGTTGATATTTGTTTACAATTTTTCCGTGATTTTTCCAAAAACAGCTTTCATGCTTTTTTTTGTATCATCAGTGAACGATAAAACCCCAAAACCATGGCGTATTTTCTTCTGCTAGAACATCAAATAAAAGCTTACTTTTTTTTTACTTTTCCTGTTATACCTAAGGGGACCTCATTGTATGGATTATCACTCCATGATCACTTTTTCCCAAAACCTGAGAAATAATGAAGGATTGCTACTAAATTTGCATGCTCCCATACAAGAAGAATAAAGAATGTACAAAATACATACATATGAAAGCGGGGGGGACAATAATTTTCACGGGGTTACTAAGCAGAGAGGTTTTAAGGTTTCCCCCAACACTCTTCCTTAAAAAAAAAAAATTACCAACAGATAACAATCTGTCTCTAAAAACATAGATTCCTAATGTTTTTTCCCGATGAGCCGGGCTGTGGTGCATACATCAGAAAGTATTTCCAAGCCCCTTTTTACCTACACATCCTTGTTTGTCGAGGTGTTCTTCCTAAAAAGGGTCACATCGGGACCGTCAATTTTTTCTCGGCACTAAAATAAATAATTTTTGAACCTCTGTTTCATTATATGAAAAATTTTGAAAAACCCCCATGGAATCCAAAAAAACTAATTTTGTTTTAAAATAGGGGCATCATAAACACTTAAATGCATTTCATAATTAGTGACTTTCTTTTGTGCCTACCCCCAAACCCAAACATATATACTAACTAACTTCTTTGTATGGCTCATAGAAAAAAAAACTTTAATTAAAAAATTTTTTACCTACATTATCAGGTATGTAATTTTAAGAGCACAAAGGCGGGGCCCGATGCTAGTGAAGGGCTCTTGAGCCAAAAAATCGGGGTACCCTCCTGTTATTTGGATAAAAAACCGTTTTTAAAAATTCCCCGATGTATGAACCTTCTAGATTCAGCAGTCCCCATGAATATAATAAAAAAAAATTAAAATAATAAAAATTTTTTTAAATTATTGTCCAATATGAACTTTTTTTAATAACATTTTTAACACCAAAATAAGTACAAGTCTTTTTAAATATTTATGTATTTTTAAAAAGCTTAACAAATTTTATGGTTTTTCCCCCGGGGTCCTATCAAATCATCGGGCCCCATCCCCAGCTCAAAAGGGGGAAATCTCGAAACTCTTAAAAAGGATATCAAAGGTAACACTTTACTTAAAAAAAAAATGTCAATTTTTGTAAGAAACTTGAAAAGTAGCAAATTTGTGAAAATTAGTCACATAAAAGTGTTATATCATAAACTTATTAAGACATGAATATCTTGTATTTGAAATCTTAAACCTTTCAGGGTTTCGGGTGTACTAAAACTGCTTACCCCCCGGGTTTTTTTACAACTTTTTCCCCAAATTGCCCCCCCAAAACCCAAGGGGCACGCTGGTAGGCCTAGATGTGAGAGAATGGGTTGGCGGTCAGTGTGCGCAAAAAAAAATTCTGCACCACACAGTGCGTAATAAAAAAAAAACCCCTGACCATTTTTGGGTTTTTTAAAAAAGCGACTTTGCAGTCTATTTTCGTATGGTATTTTTTTCCCCGTTTTCTTGGTCTCATTTGATAGAATGGAAGATATATTACAGAAATAGAGATAATGTTGATTGGTTTCACGATAAAAAGACCTTGAAACTGAGCGCAAAAAAAGGAAAATGTTTGATTTTTGCCGATGTTCAAAAAGTAAAAAAATCATCCATGCACCCCAAACACATCAACTGGCAAGTCTAATATTCTTGCACAAGTGTGCGGGGTATTTTATCCCTTTTTTTACAATGATGCAGTAGTATACATAACAAAAAACTTCTATTTTTTTTGAAAAAAAATTCAAAATGGAAGCAAAAGTAATGTAAAAAGGGGGCCGGGGGCATGACTAAGAACAGATAAAAAAATTATTTTAGTGCCAGGAATGTCTTTTCGTTTATTCCCCGGGCCCTATTTTTTAAAATTTGGGATCTTTTTAAATTTGTGTAAAAAATTGGCCAAATTTTAAAAATTTTGACCACTTTTTTTGGGTAGTTCAAATCTGTAAATTGGGTTTCCCAAAAAAAATTTTAACCCCAGAAAAGTTTTTGGGGAGGGCCTCTTGACCTTGAAAGGGTTAATATATCAGAGAAAGCGTTTTCCGCTTTTCTAAAACTATTTTTTTAGATTTTGAAAATTTCGGGGAAATATTAAAAAATTTTTTGAACCCCCTTTCTGCTATTTTCTATTTTTTTATAAAAATTTTGCAAACAAAAGGTCCTTAAAAAAGCTGGACTTTTATATGATATGAATGTTAAATGCCCCTACCGTGTTTTCTTATACTACTGATATTTATCTCTTCAAACACTAACGGAAAAAAAATTCAAAACCTGTAATAATGTACCCCAAAAAGCATGATAACATAATGTAACAAACAGTGAGCTAATATTTAAAAAACCAAAAAAAATTTTTTAAAATACCTACCGGACACTGGCCAGTAGCATCACACTGAAAAAGACACTGAGCCAATGGGGTCACACTCGCAGGCTTGGCAGCCATTACGAAAAAAAGCCATATGATTGGGCTCACACATGCGCACTTGCGCCCTGTTACACCTACTTGACAAAAGCCCCAAAACCCGACTGTAAATCCAAGTGCCATTTAGTGCCCCTGTTGAGCACAACCACATGGTTAACCCTAAAAAAAAAATGCATCTTCAGCCAGTAACCAACTTTTAACATAGTACAAATGAATTTG
This sequence comes from Cherax destructor, assembly GCA_009830355.1. NCBI lineage: Eukaryota > Metazoa > Arthropoda > Malacostraca > Decapoda > Parastacidae > Cherax > Cherax destructor. The sequence goes on from WNWK01015542.1 coordinate 43,572, forward strand.
ATTCAGTTATTTAAACCTAAGCAAAATAAGGCAGTAGGTTGGTTGGGGAGCAACTACCCAGGGGGGTTTTTGTCATCCTGTCATGGGAGTGTGAAAAAAAAAAATGGCAGGTGTAAGAGAAGACTTCTGGTTTTTTTGTCACATCTTTATTAGAATCCCCGGGGGTAAATTTTTAAAGATTGAACATGATTGATAACAAAAAAAGTTGATAAGTAAGACACAAAGCAACAATTAGGATCTTTATTTTGAAACATTTCCTGAGCAAGAAGGCTTCTTCAGTCAAATACAGGGGAAGCAGCAGAAGTAGTAAAAGAAAAATCCATCCCCCCCTTAAGACAGTTTGAGGTGGTCAGTGTCAGCCTGGAGAAAGTTCTGTTCCATAAAACTGAATAATGTGAACAGTAGCAACAGTAGGTTTGCTCGCTGCATCTAGTCAATGATTACCTTCCTATCTGTACTAGTGGGCCCTGCCTTTTTTTGTCATCAAGATTTTCTCCGCCTTAACAGTATATGTCCCCATTTTGTTGATACTGCTTCACATTTTCCCCGATAATGGAGCAGCTGAACTCTTCTTCAGGCGCTGGGGGAATGACCAACTTCTATGAGTTAGGGGGTGATGGACTGATTACATATCTATTACTTCTGCTGCCTACTTTTATATTTAAGAAGAAGCCTACTGTGGGGCAAATGTTTTGGAATAAAGATACTTAACCTGACGTGGTCTTTTTTAACATCACCTACAGTGCCTTTGGAATTTTTTTCCCCTCCAAAGTTTTTTTTAAAAGCTGGGGGAATGCCTGGTCCAATTGGATTTCAATGGTGATGATCTATAAAAAGGGAAAAAGGCTAATATTACTACTGAAAGGGGGAAGATCCCTTTTTTCTTTTTTTATGAAGCTTTCCCCTTTTTTTTGGTTTCTGAGCAAAACTTTGAAAACTGATTGGCCAAAAACTTTCAACAGTAGTGTATCCTCCTTAAAGGGAAAGGGTTTTTCCCTTGTCACTGCCAATTTTTTTTAAAAAAGGCGTGGTATTTTTTTGAAATAACTTAAGTGTGCCTCAATTGAACTGCATCTTAAGACAATGTATCCTTTAAGTTTATTATAAAGTGAAAATATGAATTTATAAAATTTAAAAAAAATTTTGAACTGTTGTATACTGTGTGATAAATGGTAATTTTTTTTGATCGTTTCAAATTTTCAACAACAGAAAATTTTTCCCAAAAAAGAAAGTTCATATTGTTTTTGGGGTTTTTTTTAATTTTTTTTATTAAACAAACTCCCGGCATCTTAGAAAAAAAATTTTTGGGCCCCGAATTTGGGCTGTATAGGTCCAGTTTTACTGAAGAAACGGGTTTTTTTTATATTAAGGTTGTACATGTAAAAAGCTTCAAACTTTCAACACTTGCTTTATGTCAGCATTAATGATTGATCTGAATACCAAAAACCCAATTTTTTTTTTTTTCCAAAAAATATCTTGCACTGAGGCAGGGTGCCCCCAAAAAAAAAAAAAAAAAAAAAAAAAAAAACTTCTTTCTTAATTTAGTAATTTATACAGGAAAGGGGGTTTTACTACCCCCTTGCTCCTGGTTTTTTAGTCGCCTCTTATGACATGTGGCCTATGAAGGAAGGATTTTTCCCCCACTTTCCCATTTAGATGAAAAAAATAAGAACCAGAATTATGAAGATAAAAAAAAGAAAACTCAGATGGGTGTGCATACATGTACATGCATAAAAAAAAAAAAATAAGTAAACAATATGTTATATAGCAAATTAATGGTTGCAAGAAAAAAATTTGTAAACAGAGCTTTAGTCTGAATTCAAAAAAAGAAATAAATGTCAATAAATGAAAGCGGGGATTTTTACCCACTTGTGATATTCCAAAACCCTGCCCACACTCTTTCACTTGAGACCTGTCACGGGGGGGACACTGGCATTGCCCCCTAACCTGGTCACACACGGGGGGTCCAAAACGCCGGCTAGAGTGCCCCCCAGTTACAGTGACATGGACGACAATCACCCCTTGGGAAGCCCCAAAGGATCACCATAAAATCCTGAAAAAAAAAAAAAAGGAATTGAGTAAAATAAAATTACCAAAAAGTTATAAAAAAAACTTGTATAGGGGTGTGTTCCTGTTTACTATGCTGTTTCTCAGAAAAACAAACCTCTTTAGGTTAATTATTTACTCGGTGCCCATTCAAAGCCCATAAAGAGATTTCAGCAGAAAAGAAGTTCCCCCATGGCCAAAATCTAGGGGTTGTGAACAAATTGATTCCTTAACATTTCATCTGTGGGAATTTGGGTTCTATTACCCCCTTTAAAAATTTAAATCTGGGTCCCCCAAAAAATATGGTAATTTAAGCTTTTTAGCTTCAGTCTCCCCCCAGCATATTTCTTTACAGAACTACTTTACAGAGCACTGCTTACAGAGCACTGCTTTGGGTTTGCCTTACGGGGGCACTGCTTTACAGATCATTGCCCCCAAGCACTGTTTTCAGAGCACTGCTTTACAGATCACTGTTTTCAGAGGATTGTTTTTCAGAACACTCCTTTTTAAAAAAAAACTACTTAAGGTACCAATTGTCAGGAAGATAAGCTTCACACTATACAGTGGCCCCCCGGTTAACGAAAAAATTCATTGCAGAAGCCTCAAGTGCCATTACCAAAAATTTACGCCTTTGAAATAATGTCATGTAGGTTAGTCTTTTCCCCGACACCCAAAACTACATTTCCACAAGAACTTACAAAATTATATTTTTCAAAATTCCGTTTTCCGGGGGGATTCTTAACCCAGGGCCCCCGTACCAGGGCTTAACTTTTCATTTAAAACCATCCTCAGCACTTACCTAGGCACTGGTCACAATAGAAGCCTCCAGTATTGTAAACATTTCAAACATTCTCCATTTGGGTTTCAGTTTGCTACAGCAGGGGGCCCAAAGTTCCATTGCAGTCACATGCTTCGCGGGGGGGGGAGGAGGCCCCGGGGCCCTTGGGGGCTCCAAGAAACTATCCGTGCACAGTTACAGCGAGGTCCTGGAAATTTTTTGTTCACATGTTATAATTAATTGTTTTTTGGAAAAAAATTTAAAAAAATTTATTCTAAGGTAAATTTCAGAATGGAAATACTAAAGAATAAGTCCATTATTACCCCTTGTCTTGTAATGATAATTACTTTTTAATTCACTGTACTACTAAATATAATGGAAATATGTATTGCCAGCCACTGTGGTAGCAATTGTTTATGCAGCTGTAATGTTCCCATGGCAACAGAGGATAACTATCTGTTCACACTTTCATGACACTGGGGGGCTACTATGTGGCACTATGTTTTTTCTTTTTTTTAATTGGGATCTAGGGTAACTTGTTTAACCCCCCTTTGGATATTTTAATGCAATCCGTTTTTCAAATGACTACATGAGACTTAATTACTTTCTTGGGTCCAGTAAGGCTATGGTAAATATGATGAACGGCATGCAGCGCACCAGCAGCTTGTCTGATCAGGCCATTAAACCCGGGTCCCTGGGTTTGGGAAAAGGGCCCTGAGAATAATCACAGGCAAGGGTTTAAAACTGGAGTAGTATATGTAACAAGGTATGAAATCTATAATTTTTTTAAAATATAACAGAAAGATTGAGAAAATCTCCAAGATTAATTTAACCAAAAGTTGGGAACAGACTTGAAAATATTAACCTGACAATATTTAATTTTTTAAAACAGAGGTGATATGATTGCAACATACAAAAAATTCAGAAAGGGAGGGGAAGATGGGATATAAAAACCGATGGAAGGAGTGAGAACGAAACAACAAAACAGATGGAAATTGGGCACCCCCCCCGAGGGGGAGACAGATAAGAAGGCCCAAGAGTTGGGGTTTAAGTAGAGAAAAAAAAAAATAAATATTAAGGTTCTATCTTCCAAAACCATGACCAAAAAATGCACATTTTTTCCAATTTAAAATATTTAATTTATTATTGAGGGTAAAAAA